>JASCZW010007298.1:0-132233 GCA_034211315.2 Aedes japonicus
TTGTGGACGTGGAGGATGGCACACTCTCTTGTCGATTTTTCGACGAACTAGATGGGAACCTCCACCTTTTTGGCCACATCGCGGATCAAAAAAGGTTTGGTGAACGCTTGAGTCAGACCTTACTTACCTACCACCGGATCAGCTGTTCGTGCTCGCAGTGCCGCTGGGTTGTCTGAGTCTCCTTGAACGACTTCACCACCCGGGACACGGCTGAGGCTGATGGAACCCCAGGTGTTTTCCAAACCATCTTTGGGACGCTGTCGGGTTTTCCACGACGGTGCCCATATTTTTTCGGCGCATTCTGCTTCCTTTCCTCTGATCCCTCCTGATGGGCCCCAGATCAGTCGTAAGCATTAAAAGGGTGAACAACCTTTGGCATTCATTTCAATCTCCACTTCAATTAGCTTTCGCGAAGTGGTTAAATCTCACTTTCACCGATTCACCCCAATTCACTTCCTGCCGATTGTCATTTGCGGATCTCAGCAACCGTCAAAAGGGTTTCAATTGAAACTCACCGCTTGCTTCAAACGACGTGGTGAACGACTGTGAATTAACCTCGCCGAAATTGATGTTTGGTTTGTTTGAAGATTGTTTTGGGCTGATGGACCAAGAAGTGGTTGTCAAAAGAATATAATGTGTTTCAATTGAGAAGGATGAATATTAGGTTCATCGTCCTCACGACGAATTTCAAGTTATGAAAGTGAAACGTGTCCGATGGCACTCGATATCATTGTGTTTTCTTCGTCTTCAGTCGCCATGAAACAGAAGTCGATGTGTCAGTAGTTTCAGTGGCAGAACTACTCAGAAAAAGCGTTGTCTTATCTCTATTTGCAGGATATCCACAGAAAAGAGGGACATTATTTTTTTTGGCGAATTTACGGTGTTTAGGTATGCCGGATTATTCGGGGAGCAGCAGGCACTTGGTGTTAGATGGTCCTGTTGCTTGTTGAAGCGGTCCCGTTTTTTTGACTATGAAAGTACATGCATACTTGCAGCGCGTCGTTAACCAAACGGACCTCTCGCTGCCATAACCTTGTCCCAACTATCCAACATCCCAGTGGTTTCTCGCGAAGTGCAGAGGATGTCTCGGCTTCCCTTCAAAGTTAGTACATGTCAACACGGTCTCCCCATTCCGTACTTGACCAGCATTTGGGCACGGCCGTGCGCCGGTATTGCTTCAAAATAGATCACCAGTTTTTACACATTGATGAAGTATGTTAATCCCAGGGTGCGAAAAATTCAAATTCCATTGGCAGTATCCTCGTGAATTTATCCAACATCCATCTCTTCAATTCAACGATTTGGTGCAAACCGAATTTCAGAAGACCAAAATTCGGTGATAGGCAAGAACACATTCAGTCAGAATGTCTTACGATTGATGTTTTGTGATGCCTCTCTTTTGTTTTGACTGATTGAACTGAGATCTGTATAGAAAAATGTGTTGGTAGCATCTCCGTGTGAATGAAGACACTCCCGGTGCGAGTCACCTTTTGGAGGGGACCGAATGCTTGTGTTCGCTTCGTTCATTGCCTCTCTCTTTATTAGCACTGTGTGTTCAGCAAAGACCAAAGAATTGAATACTTTTGTTTTTCGCACTCATTTTGGGTCAATTTTTTCACACACTGGTTAATCCCAAATATCATCTGTTGGTTCTGTGTAATTATGCTGATCTGGCAATAACGGAATAGCATCCGGTGGGCGGTCACCATCATGCTCATGCTTGTGCCCGGCTCTTATATGGAACAGAAAGCGGATAGACACCTCTCGTCGTAATATTGAAATGCACGGTGCATTGTAGATGAAGATACGGCATTCTGTCAAGATAACAAAGGTAGTTGGAATTAAATGGAAAATACTAATTTTTCTTCAATTTCTAGTTATAAAAAAGAGCCAACGAATGTTTTCATGTCACAAATTAAATTCAACATTTATGACTGACAAATACTTCTATATCGAATCAAATGTAATTTAAAAAAGCTCAATCGCGTAGAGTTTTGCAGCGTTTTGTTTTTAACGTTTCTGACATGGGTTCGATCCCGTAGTTTTGGAAAGAGCTGTTACTGAACCCGTGGTTGATCTCCACTAGACCACGATAACTCACTTGAATATTGAGTATGAAGTTATAACTGTTTATAACAGCGCTTTAATTTTTATTTTGGCCCATCCCAGCAGCAACACCATCATGCATGAGTACGATAAAAGAGAAACAGCGATTGATTGGTCTTCACGAAATTCATTTCGTGCTTTGTACAAAAAGGTGTAATGAAAGCATTTCAACAGATAAAAAGCAACATGAAGGTTACATACAATCGTAACGAATCATTTGTTCTATATACACAATCCACGTTCGTGAAACGATTTAAAGCCTATTAACGAAAATAAATTGTTCGTGTATTTATATCCCACCTATTACGAGTATTTTTACATTATAACAAACATTATTGGCACCAAAATTGTTACACACCTTCAATTACATTCACAAAGTCGCTCATTAGATATTCCTACATAGTCTGCAAGCCGCACGGGGATCAGTTTGCCTGTTCCTTTTTTTTGAAAATAATCAAACACTCAGTTTTAGACGCGAGAAACAAGAGAATCCTGCTCAAACCGCATTACAGAAACATACGATGCCACCCCAACTACCTTCGTCGGTGAAATGAAGCCATGCCGTAGGATTACTGCTCCCAAGAGCGGGAAAACGTACACCGACTCTACTCTACTCTACCTCACAAGCGTAGTTGCTGGTGCTGGAAAATCTACATTAGCAAGTGCAAAGATTCACTTTCAAACATGCGAGAGGACGCCGCTGTTGTTGTTGGCTGCGATGGTGGAGCTGGAATGTAAAATAACACAGAACACGGCCCTTGCTTTTGTAGTTTCAGCTTGCTTCTCTAATGTACCTATTATATGCAACAAAGCATAAACCTGCAAGTCTATTAGTATTCCTCGCGAAAAACCCCAACCCAATTTCTACAGTCGACAAATTGCTTGTGGGAAACTGAAACATAATTGGTGGGTACAAATTATATATGCGTAAGTGTGCAACCATACACCGATCGTCGAGCGAAGAAAGTTGTCATGTATTTCAGTAACCGAATCAGCGCACAGGTGAAAATTGCAGTGTCTCGCAAGAAGAGAATAATTTTAATTGAGTTCTCATTGCTTCTTTGTTTTGTAACGCCTCTGTAGCAACTGTTAAATAATTGAATGCTGTCGTCAATGCCCCAATGCATGAATTTTACCATGTATGATAAACAGAAAGAAACAAAAAATCAGCAAAATCCAGAATGTTTCCAACGTGACATTATTAGCAAAACGAACCTGCCACCTTCGACTTGATGATGCCTTCTCTGTACCGATAAGGCTATCTGAGTTTTGTGAATTTTGTGAAGCTTCAATCAAATGTTTACTGTTGACACATGTGGGTATTTCATGGATTCAATTCATGGAAATACACGCGATGCCAGAATTGAGAAGAAGAAAAAAACAAGTGACTTTTCCACGGAACCATTCGCCTCAGTATCAATGGTGAAAATAACCAGAAAAAAACAGAAATTCCTGGCATTAAAGTTTATAGACAAACATGAAATCCTGATTGGAATTTTCCAATACAATAATCTGTTTTCCAATCACCATTCGTAATGGGCCGTGTCCATCTATTTCAATCAACAGTACAAACGCCGAGGCAGCCAAATCAGTAAAGTTCGTCCGCAGGATACAGGCCAATGTTTTTGTTGCCACTTTTTGTTGGTTTTAGTAATGTTTTTCTACCACACGTTTTTCACTGCTGTGGATATGTTTTTGAACTGCATAAAACTTAATTGGAAAACGCCCAGTTGCTTGAGTGCAAATTAAATTTCAGTAAATGTTTACCCTAGAAAAACTACGCAAAACATGTTCGAAATCATTGCTGCAAATGTTTCAACAAGTTCCTGGCTAGAATCATATTGATTATATTCCATTGAATAATTGACAACGCCTACAGTGCCCAATATGAGAGCTTTCTGTTCAGTTCGGTTCTGTAGAGCAAATATTTGATACATTGCCTAATGTATGAGCCAGCAGCAGCAACGACTCCGTTCTTGATCCATCGTACTCGTAGGTATCGTTTGAGGAAACCAATCTACTGGAAGTGCATCATCATTTTTGCAGAGCTGCATTTGCTGGAGAAGATCCTGCTTGTCATTGTCGATTTTTCGGCTCAGGTGGTCGCTGGACAAAAGCATTTATGCTACAAACTGCAGACAGATGCGTTTCGGTAATGAATCGTCACCACCTAAGACCACGACCCATCTGAGTAAATGTGTTTACCGTTCTATTGGCTGTTTGAAAAGTTCGATTTACTTTGATGTTTTATCGAAAGACAAAAGAAAAACGTTCCGACAAGTCTTTCCGTGAAATCGTCGTCTATGTAAGTACAGATTGTAGTGACTAAGAGGGACTTAGAGATGAATTGCTTTGAATCTACAGAGGCGGAAACCTACAGCAAATAGAGAGCAGAGTGCTATTGCCGGTGGAAAACTTGGCCATGCTTTGCCTAGAATGTGAACATCGACGATGCAAGTGGAAGATTACATGCAGAAGGGAAATGCACTCAATGTTCGGTAGAGACCAATTTCCAGATCAGCGATAAAAATTTAATTGATTGTTGATTCTCTCGTTCCTGAAACCCAGCCGGTTTAGAAGAGGACGCATCATTTAAAAATCTGTTTAAAAAGTATGATCGAGTTGTTTTCGCACACGAAAGAAATGTAAGGCATTTCAGTAGACCGCTTTGTTCAGTGATTTCAAAATAAAAGATCAATAAATAGCAGTGTGATATGATATATTTGTGAGATTATATCGAAATATTACAACACATGCGTTGGACAACTCGTGCAATTCAAGATACATCTACAGTGAATATTAGTTTCCTAAACGAAATCGAAGGCAGGACTCAACGAATCTATTCGTTGTTTTCTGCAACGAAACTGCCTTTTATTACTTACATAAAGGGTGTTCCGATTAAAATTTGGTCAAACAGTAATGCGTCGAGTCGATCAAAGTTTTTATTAATAGGTCTAAATCTTTTTCTTTTCCAAGTTCAGTTAATACAGAATACAGGAGAAATATTAAACTAAGCTTCCTTTTACCGGCTGCAAATTTCCGGGTCCTACGTTTAACACCTGCTAGTAAGATTTTGTACAGCCTCCTTGTTCACTTTGATTTACCGCAGATCGCCAGTTTGCCTTGAACTGTTTCTCGCACACAACAGCTTTTTGAGTCTTCTTAAGGCTAAGCTTAGCGATGGCCCAATATTGTTCGATTGGGTGGAGCTCTGGTCTGTTGGGAGGGTTCTAGTCTTTGGGCACCACTTGAACGTTTTTAGCAGCATACCATTCCACGGCCTTTTTCCGTAATGGTAAGAGCCAAATCCGGCCAAAATATAACGGAACAATTGTGTCACTTCAGAAGGGGCAGTAGACGTTTTTGTAGGCACTCGCTCAGATGAATTTCCTGGTTGACGGTTTCCGTTTCAATTTAAACGTTGCTCTTCACGCCACAAGTACAGATGGCCTGCCACACCAGATATTTCTTCGCGAACTTTGACAGTTTAATGGGCTTGAAAATATCTGCCACCTTTCCCCGTCCGGTTGCCGTAGAAAATTCCTGTCCAGGAAGTTGTTTAAAGTCTGACTTGACGTAAGTTTCATCGTCCTGTTCCATGCAATCAAACTTCGTCAGCATCGTCGTGTACTACTTTCACGATCGTGTTTTGAGCCGACGTGTTTTGTTTATCGTCGCGATTTGGAGTCACCACTTTCTTGTAATTTGACAGTCCAGCTCGTTTTTTAGCTCTATCCACGGTTGAAGGCGCCACTCCCAGCTTCTTTGCGGACTGGCAGAGTTTGGGTTTCGCTCGAAACAGCGGGCAACTCTTTTTGTCGTCGGTGTGGCCTCCGGCTTTTGATTTCCTCCCGATCCAGCCTTCCTGGCTGTCGACAAACGTTTACCGCACACTTTTAGTACGTTGGTAACAGTTGGTTTAGCCACAACACAAATTCAACAATTTCGCCAACTTGGCGTGAGAGTAGTTTGGATTTTCGACATTTTGATGCATTATTTCTCTTCCTTGGACGCCATTTCAATAACTGAAGTGCTGCTACACGCACACATCTTCAAAATGGGGGGTGTGCAACAATTTTTAATGCACGATGAAAGGATGCATCAAGTTTAAGTCGACCATATTTTGATCGAAACACCCTCTATGAGGCTAACTTCGTATTCATTGCCACACACAAACACGCAACTGTCAAGAGTACGAAGTACTTGTTAACACAAATAGAACATTTAAGCATTGTACAAAACCCAATACAAAGAGCTACACATATGTTTTTACAAAAAAGTGTATTTGGTGGTTGCAAGAATGATAGATCGACTCGAAATGTACACAGAAAAAAATAATTAATTTTAACAAGCGTGTAAAATATCCTCTCGTTCAAATCCAAACTAAAGGACACGTAAACAACGAAATTGTTTGCAACTTTTCATGTTCCATACAACAATATTGGCAATCTTTCATACAACAGCCTGGATTCAGGCGTTATCTGGCTTAAATTTACATGAAGTATCCTATTATTTTCTAGCAAATCTAGCATTCCCTTTATGTGCATTAGATAACGCAGAAAATTTAATGTTTCTTTTTATCTGTGTAACGATATATTGACTCGAAATTGTAATTTGTATTATTCTTGGGTTATTGAATCAGTGGTTGATTTTACTAGGCCATGGTGGCTCGTGAGATTCCCTCCCATTCTAGCAGTTATATCAACAACTACGAGTACGATACAAGAATAATAGCAATTTCGGGCATTGTACAAAAAAGCGTCATGATCATTCATTTTATTTGAACAGTTCATGTTAATGAAATATTAACGATGTTAACGAAACGAGTGAAAGCGGATTTACGAAAAAATATTTTCCGTGTACAATCGACCTCTTTCTCATGCAATTTTTTGGAATTTCTACAGAGTTTAGGATATTACTACATTTTTTATCAAACGCATAAAATGGGGAAAATTTTGTAAGTGTTCTAAAAATAACATTGTCTCAACTCAGAAAAAATGCTTATCGCAAACTGCTTGATAAAGGATTGTATCGAAAATAAACCGGCAACGCTTATGATGCGCTCACACATACACACATAAAACTATCAGTCTGAGCCCACCTACATTCGACGAGTTTCGGACGTTTCGGAATTCATCACGATAGCGTAAAATTTATCATCAACAAGTTCCTTTAATACGACTCGTTCGATGAGCTGCCAAGACGAGGAAGAATACCAAGTCAAGCTGACTCAAAATTAAATCGGAAGGTAGTCAACCTCGACTTACGGAACAGATCGATATCGATTCGTGATTTGACCAAAAAGGCTTTTACTTTTGTTGGGATGGTGCAAAACGTAACAACAACCTGGAGACTAGTAAGAAGCAAAATTTAGAAAAAAAAATTACTGTGCTAAAAACCAGGGCAAAGCCTAGCGCCAGAAAGTTATACAACCGACTTTCCAACGGCCTTCTGTCTCTGCTTTGATCTATGACGGATTATATGTGAAAGAAGACTACGGAACGCTTCCAGGACCGCAATTCTGCACCAAGGTCATCGACTTCGAAAACTCGTTAGAGGTGGAAAGAGTTGGCCAGAAGATTCTCATATGGCAGGCAACTGGCACCAACTTCATATTACATAACGGGTGTTCAATTAAAAATGAGATTTTTTTCAGTCACATAGTAAAATAAATAAATTTCGACGAACTCAGTATTTTTTATTAAAAACCTAATGTTTGTTCTTAAAAAAAACGTCAATGAATATTGGAGAAGGGGTCAGCCGTACGACGTATTCGTAATGCTCTCACAAGAGCGCTGAACGGCACTGACGTCCATCTTCCGGATACAATTCCGGATCCTCGTGGTCAACTGCTTCGTATACACTAAACACACTAGGGCACTGAGGGAGCCGAAAAAATCCTCATTGGGGCGGCACTGGGGCAAGTTGGTTGGGTTCCTTTCTTTCGGCACGTGCGGTATCTTTGCTCAAGATACTCCAGCGTCTTCTTGGCGTAATGGGAAGACGCATTATCTGGCCAGAAGACGTACTTACCATCCTCATGATGCTCTTTTAAGAACGGCAGAAGAATTTTCTTGTTGATTGATGGCCAGACCGCTCGGCTTGAACCACGGCTTTGAAATCCTCTGTCCAAAGTGGCGCAAACCACTTTTTTTCAAATTTATGCTTAAATTTATACTTTACTTCGGGGGTGTGACCGACTTGTCGCTAGAATAGTAGCTGTCATTTCCTGGAATGTAAGTCTTCGAAAGCGGAAAGTAACTTTCGTCGTCCAGCACGAATGATGTCCTGCGGTAGTTCTTCGTCATCCACAGGAATTGCGATTTCACGGCCGCTATCTGCTTGTCCGAGTCTTCTTTCGACGGATGATGTCCTCCATCTTGAGGGTTTGGTGAATCAAGGTATGGGAGCACCGATATTTTCGGCCGGCGTCACGCAAACTCGTTCCGTCCTTGTTGTCGAACAGCATTTTCAACGCTTCCTTCTTCTTCGTCATTATCTTCGCCGGACGGCCGCTATCGGCCTTCCGCGCCACGCTTAGGTATGCCAGGATCCGGTAAACTGTACTCACGGGCACATTTTTGTCTCGAAAGTGGTCTACCGTATATTTTTTTTCACGATGACCATGCGTTTCATAAAACCGTACAACACGCTCGTGGAGTGCTTGCTGTTTCGACGCCATCTTTGATTGAACTGACAGCACCCGAGCGAAAAGAAGCATGCCACCAATTTCTAGAGACTCCAGAGAGCAATACTCTTGGAGAAAAAAAAAATACGCTTTTTACTTTAATTACAGAGAGACATTGAAATCATTCTCAGTTTTTATTGAACACCCGTTACACAGAAAAAAATAATTAATTTTAACAAGCATGTAAAATTTCCCTTCATTTAATTCCAAGCCAAAAGAGGCGTAAACAACGACATTGTTTGCAATCTTTCATAAACCATACAACAATGTTCGCAATCTTTCATACAACAGGCTAGATTCCGGCGTTATCTGGCTTAACTTTACATGAAATATCCCATTCTCTGCCAAATCTATCATTCCCTTTATGTGCATTGGATAGAGCAGAAAATTCTATGTTTCTTCTTATCTATGCATCAGTGAATGATATGGTCAAATTTGCACTTTATATGATACAATAATAATACTACGCTCTTGTATGAAAAAAATCACTTATCAAACATTACGATCAGCTAGTCGGAACATGTCCCCGGATATCTTTAAACAATTTTCTGCGGATTATGATAAACAAAGAATAAATATCAATTGCCTAGTAATGGTAGCATCATCTCGTAACTTTCCATTATTACTACTGATATTTCCGGATACAATATCAATTGTACGGTAAACGAAGACAACTACAAAGCACCACCGTTCCCCACCGTTATACACTTGGCCCATATCAGCCAAATCTTACTCATTTCCACAAAATTTCCAGACCACTCCGGAACGTGACGGGCATGCTTCGGTCGGTTTACGGTTTCTCGTTCGCTACTATTGGGAAGTTCACTCACGATGGGCAAAAATGAGCAGCTCCTTCAACATACCACAAAATAGCACCCAATGAACTGAATTTCCGTGATCCGATGAAATAACTTTTCCTTCCTGCTTCTGCAAAGAAAAACACAAGAAGCACCGAAACATTCGATTGCCTTTTCATTCTGTTGGCGCTTCCTAGAGCCACTAGCTAAAGGAATTAACATTTTGTTTCTTCCCCAGGAAAAGAAAACTAGGTAAACCGTAAAGGGTGCTTCAGCCACTTGCTGCCCGGGAGGGCTGCTTTCTGCTGAACGGCGAAATTATCCCTAATTTCTTCATTACATTATTCAGACTACGTAATTGCTTGTTTACCAAAAGATGCTCGACTACTGCTAAGCGAGGCGCTACCGGTTCCTCAGTGGAGAAGTTTCCGCTTTGCACGGTTTGTTAGCTTCATCCAGGAAGCCGAAAGGCAGAAGTAAACTTTTTTTTCCGAAACAGAACCCACCAAAAAAAAAACTCGGAAAAAACAGAACACCAAAACAGCGCCCACTGGCCATCACTGCAAGGCGATGCTTCTGTTTGGACATTTGTGAAAAAAAATTAAATTAGCCAATGACGAGACTTGTCTCAGTCGTAGCATTAAGTGAAACGGTTCTTGAATATTTTTTTTTTGCGATAGCAAAATCTATATTGCGACCATCACAACAAGTCTGTCGGTGTACAACTCAATCCTAGTTTTCATTGTCTTCCTTTATTTCAACAGGAAATAATTTATTGTACCTGCTAAAAATATATTTTGCATTTATTTACCTGTCTAAAGGTATAGTTGGATATGAAAATAAATCACGGATTACTGAGATATTCTTGAACCACGCCATTGAAACCACTTTAACAGTTGAAAGTAGATATAAAAATGGCTTCGTCGGGAGTGCTCGTTTTGTCTATGCACATATATGGAATGGTAGATTAGACATAAATTCATGTCAGGTTAAGGCTAAGTTGCAGGCTGGTTAAGTTAAGGCTGGTTTACAGTTCGGAGAAAGCGTCACGGGATTTGGGCGCCTGTGTGTTTTTAATGGAGCCCGGGTTTGAATTCCCTTAACGGGAATTAAGTCTACACAAAACTTAAGGCCCAAACGTAATGTGGACGGAAACGGAACGGAAACGGCAAGTTTGACAGTTGTCGCAAATGACGTCGATATATCCGATTGGAATCAACTTGGATCTTATCAGTTTTCTATCCGACAAGCAGGTTTAGCGCTGCCGTCGCCGTTCCGCTTCTGTTTTCACTGCGTTCGAGCCTTTACAGTTTTCATGAAGTTTAAACCCAACCGCGGGATTCACTCCGTGAAATAAAATTCATCTCTACACACAACTTCTTCGGCGACCACAAATCATTCCGTTTTTTTTTTTCGTGCGGATTTTGCAAGTTTAAATTCGAACTTAAAATATATCAGAGAGAGAACCGAGTTCCGAAACAGTTTTTTTTTTCGATATCGATGTGCTCAAAGATTTTGATGGTTTTGGCAGTCAGGGAAATTTTATGAATAGCTAACTCAGCTCCTACCAAAACAACATTAAAACGTATAGCTAAACCGAGAAAACGGAACAAGGACATTGACATTAAACTTGCTCTTTGCGAAGAAATTTCGAAACATCCTTGCTTGTTAGAAATAACAAGCAAGGACTATTCCAACTAGATAACTAAAGATGCTATTTGGCAACAAATCAGTTGTATTATTTCAGCGTGCATGAATAAATCTGTCAGTATCCAGGAGTGCCGGAAGCACAGGGATGATTTGAGTGAATTTTCTTCAAACCCGTCCATTTTTCAGTGCTTTTTGAAAGAAAAAACTTACACAATTGAGTGTGAAGAAATATGAAGAAACGTAAACTGGAAAATTTCTCTGAACCGAATCTCGTGCCAAATCCCGTTTGAAAATCCCGTGATGCTTTTCCCGAACTGTAAACCAACGGCAGATGGAAGCATGCAAAAAATATCGTTCTTTTCGGTTGCTTACGCGTCTGCTAAAGTTCATTATTATTTTTTCTGTGCACATTAAAACGAATGACAAGGAACGCAACTTTTGCTTAAAGACACGAACACCCAATCACAGGTGCAAAAGTGTTATATGATTTGGTTAACAGAAAAGTAGTAATCCATACATATAATTGGCAAAAATCCATGATGAATTCCACCTAATATTCATTTATTCACTCATAAACAGAACTCGCTGAGAAACACTAGTGAAGTTTATGTAGTATATTAAAAGAATGTGTGGCCACACATAGTGGTTATTTGTACACATAAGAAGTATATTAGGTTACAAATAGATATCATTTATTCCAAAAATTCATTTGTAGGAAATATACAGGGTGTTCAACAAGTTCGAATACTCGTTATATATGTGTTAAAAATGAAAACACAAGATACTTTTTTCTGAGTCAATTTCTATTGAAGCAATGTTTTTTGCGAACCTTCACGACATATTAGCTGGGAGCAGACTACCCCCCACCCCTCCCCCCACTTTGTGCTGAATGACGAGCTTGAGACGAACGTTTCTCAAAAACAATCGCACGCGACACGCAATTGGTCCATCGGCATCTCGTCCCAGATCTTGGAAATGAGCTTCTTAAATTGGTCCATAGTGTTCCCTTGATGTTCACTCTGCTTGGCCAGCATGTACGACCATACATAAAAGTTCAGGGGATTAAGGTCCGGGGAGCTGGGAGGCCACGAAACATGTACATTGCTAGTGGAGGACCAATGCACCCTCGGTGTCTTTGAACGGAATCTGCGAGCACTCAACCGTATGCAGATAGAAGACGGAACGTGGTTGCTGGGAGGACCTCACATCGTACACATCGCTATAATCAGTCGACTACGATTGGCATGTCGTAAGAATGTCGGACGACAGCCCTGTTAAAATGGTTCTCGAAAACGAACCGACGAGTACAAGAAGAAGAGGCGCGCAAGGTGGGTCGATCAAGTAGAAGGCGACCAGCGCACCCCCGCAGACAGCGAGGTTGGCGCGGTACAGTCTTGGCCCGATTACAATGGAGACAACTTCTGTGCACAGCAGAGACCACACCAGTCTTGGTCTGATTAGTAGGTAAGTAAGAGGCCACAAAGTCTGATCAAGTAAATCAGTCAAATTCTCCCGATACCACACTTGAAAGCTATTCACCGTGTTGGCCAGTGCGCGTTATGATCCTTCCCGTAGAGGTTCCAAAGGCCACAGCCTTCTCCAAAACCTCGTTCTTATAGTGGGAACGCCTTGATACGGCGCCCGTAACCATCACCGACGTGGCGCTCTGAAACCTCGCTCTGTTTATGTGGTACGGGAGGAAGCTGCCCAACATTTAGACGCCCGGATCTCGCACGGTCCTTGGCCGAGCCCGTCTCCCGGTACCGATGGGGTGGTATAGATGGAATTCCGCTTCACACCGTCGGATTTCAACCGCCGTAAATTTACACCGATATACTTGATTGCGACTAATTTTTATTCAATCGCTTTTGGATGAACGTATCTACAGGTTGAGTAAGAATCCCTGTCAGTGAAGTATACGGTCATGAAAATGAGAAGTAAGCATGTTTGTTTTATGTGTTTCCTGTTTGACATATCGTTCGGCTTAATTTAGTTCATTTCAAATCTTTCTTCCTCTACCTTAGGGTGAAATGAAAGGAAGTCCTTTCTCCATATGAACAATACGATAGGTTAAATATCACTTCACGTTTTTGGGACTGAAAATCATAAACAAAACAAACCAAATAACGGTCACATTGCTAACCAATCGATGCTCCAGTAGACCAGACGATTCTTGGACATTTAACGCCTGAAGTCGTAATAGTATTTGAGGTTTGTGCTCAGAAAACTTCGAAGTTATATGGACATAATTTCCAGCCGCATGGATTGTTGGAAAGCGTCACAGCTGGCACGAAAGATATCTTGAGGCATGTCAGTCCATGTTTCACCAAATGTTTCCTATATGTTACCACGTTTAGTCCTTCGCTATTTCCCAGTAAGCCCAGCATGTAGACTCATGCATAGAATTCAAGAGGATTCAAATCAGGTGTAGAGGCGACGAAATAAGATCTGAGTTAAATTGTCACAACAAGCTTGAGTAGCTTTCGCCTGGTGTAATGGTGCCTTCAAACCAGCAAAGACAAACCAAATGTTTACTGTTGATTTTAATACCAGGTTGAATTAACAGCAAAACTATGGAGAAACAACCAAACCATAACCCTAGAAACATTCTTGAACCACTGAACAGCTATTTTATCACGAGGAATATCAGAGAGATGTACTGCATACACTCAATCATTTTACTGGTTGTTGTGATCCTGTAGCAGGAACCTTTTTTCATACAAAAACAGAATTTCAATCAAACAATCGCAATTACATTTTTTTGTATGGATTCAGTCCAAGATCGTCTGTCAAAATATCAAAATTATCGTTGACTGCGACATTCCCATTTCTTTGGTCATATTTCGACCACTTACCAGGGTTCCGCCGAATTCTCTCTTTCACTCGTTTGATGGCTTCCGGACACAGGATGATGCGAAAGCGGCTAGGTTTTCTTTGTAGCGTTTGATGGTGCGAAAGATGAATCTTTCGTCTATTTCGAGTGGTTTCAATTTCTTTAAAATAGTGCACGTTCTAAGATGTTTCAAAAATAAACGTATCATGAGCTTCCTTTTCAGGTCCATTATTACCACGAGTCTTAAACGAATGAAAATTCAAAACAAACTTGCACAATCCATGTTGACATTTGAACACACTCTTGAAGAAAAATATGTATACATATCTGTGATTAACCCATGTGAAAAAAGTGTTTCCGTCTTCTATTTTTTATTTATTTTAGAGTAATCAAGTGAAGTGTTCATTTCAATTTAGCTACCTTTTTAATGGAATCTTGTTTCTTTTGTGTGAAATTCTTGTTCCATTGATGTCGAGGACATAGAACAGAAATTTACAGTTCAATTTGGAGCTGTAAATTTATAGATGTACTTTTACAGTTATGAAAAGAGAACTCTCATGGGAATTTTTGTTTTTGTTAATTACTTAGCAAACATAATTGTGCCCTATTCATGGAGAGACTAAAAACTTTCCTTATCGAAACATAACCCATAAAAAAATAGAGCATTTTGCCAAAAAAAAAAACCAAAGAAAGGGCTGCAGACACTCCTCATAAACATTCATCGTCAGCCCAACCAGCTAACGAATCAGCTTCCATTCATTTCTTTCGACACTTTTGCTAGCTGTCGTTTTCTTTCGTCTTTTGTCAGCACTCAAATGATACCCCCTCTCATCACTAGCGAGCACAAATCGCTACAGTTTCGCCTCATTTAAATGTCACCCAATTATCTTAAACGAGCAGCACGCGCGACATTTCCACCCAAACCTCACCTCACTAGTATGCTCCATGGCGGCAAAATGGATGCATCAGGGTCGGACGGATGTCGAATGCACTCTCTAGATGCACCGTCGCCGTCCCTACATCGAGCGAGGCGCTTCGCAGCACGCGATAATGCGTCGCCTGGGAAATGAAGAGCTTGATGAATTGGTACATTCATTCACTCGCTCGTTCGTCCACCGCGAGTGCCGTCAGCTTGATGCCGTGCAGAGGAGGAGCGCGAGATGCCTCGACCAGATGTGATGACGACCGCACTTGGTTGTCGTACCTACGAGCGCCGACCGACGACAACGACGATGCCGGTTGTAACCGATTGAAGGTGGGAAGGACGGCACACGGTGTCATTCGTCCTTCCGTTCTCGTTTGTCAACGCCGCTGCTGTTGGCGCTGTGGCACGCTCGGCGTATGGCAAATGACGAGTACGAGTGGTATCTCATATAAATCTTCAACCACTGCCATCAATCACGTGGCTAGAGGAGATTTTACGAGCGAGCAAAAGTGTGGGAGTTACTCAAGAGAAACATTGTTGAGATTACTTGGTTCTGCGAGTCTAGGGATCCGGATGTAATTTAAACCAGTCACACGCACGCTGCCAATGAGTGTGATCGTGAAGCTTTCCGAGTTTATTGCAACAACCGGTTGTTTACCTGTGAGAAGTTTAAACCATAAACAGTTTAGTGGTTATTATTATAGACCATCTAACAGCATATTTGTTTACTGTGTTTTCTGATAATTATAGGCATTAGTTAATTTCTCCACCCAAATTCATCACCACTATAAAGGGTGTTCCGATCAAAATTTGGTAAAACAGTAATGTGTGTGAGTCGGTCAAAGTTTTTGTTAATAAGTCAAGTTCTGTCTTTGTCAAGTCCAGGAATCAGACAGTTTAATGTGCTTGAATATCTGCCAGGGTTCTGTCCAGTTGCCGTATAAAATTTTGTCCTGAACCTGTTTGAAGTCTACGTGACGTAAGTTTCATCATCCTGTATCACGCAATTAAACTCGTCAACATCGTCGTGACAACTTTCGCAATCATGCTTGACGTCATATTTTCTTTAGTCGCGATTTGGAGTCACCACTTTCTTGTAATACAGGAGAAATATTCAACTAAGCTTCCTTTTTACCGAATGCGAATTGCCAAGTCTTTCATTTAACACCTGCCATAAGATTTTGTCCAGTCTCCTTGTCCACTTTATTCGCCGCAGAATGCCAGTTTGCCTTGAACTGTTTCTCGCTCACATCAGCTTTTTGAGTCTTCTTAAGGTTTTGCTTGACGGCGGCCCAAAATTGTTCGATTGGGGTGAGCTCTGGCGTGTTGGAAGGGTTCTTGTCCTTGGGCACCACTTGAACATTGTTGGCAGCATACCACTCCATGGCCTTTTTTCCGTAATAGCAAGATGCCAACTCCGGCCAATATAGAACGGAACAATTGTGTCGCTTCAGGAAAGGCAGCAGACGTTTTTGTAGGCACTCGCTCAGATAAATTTCCTGGTTGATGGTTCCAGTCGCAATGTAAACGTTGCTCTTCAAGCCACAGGTACAGATGGCCTGCGACACCTGATATTTCCATGCGAACTTAGGCAGTTTAATGTGCTTGAAAATATCTGCCAGGGTTCC
Source organism: Aedes japonicus (assembly GCA_034211315.2). Lineage (NCBI taxonomy): Eukaryota > Metazoa > Arthropoda > Insecta > Diptera > Culicidae > Aedes > Aedes japonicus. The sequence goes on from JASCZW010007298.1 coordinate 16,628, forward strand.
CTGTCCAGTTGCCGTATAAAATTCTTGTCCTGGAACCTGTTTGAAGTCTACCGTGACGTAAGTTTCATCATCCTGTACCACGCAATTAAACTTCGTCAACATCGTCGTGTACAACTTTCGCAATCATGCTTTGGACGTCGTGTTTTCTTTATCGTCGCGATTTGGAGTCACCACTTTCTTGTAATTCGACAGTCCAGCTCGTTTTTTAACTCTATCCACGGATGAAGGCGCCACTCCCAGCTTCTTTGCGACACCTCGGACGGAGAGGTTGGGGTTTCACTCGAAACAGCGGGCAACTCTTTTTGTCGTCCTTCTGGCCTCCGGCTTTCGATTTCCCCCCGATCCAGCTTTCCTGGCTGTCGCCATACGTTCACCGAACACTTTTAATACATTGGCAATAGTTGATTTAGCCACATTTAACCATTGCGCCAACTTGACGTCAGAGTAGTCTGGATTTTCGCCATGCACGTGCAAAATTTTGATGCGTTGCTTCTCTTCCTTCGACGATATTTTGATAACTGAAGAGCTAAGTGCAAAATCAAAATAGAGACATGATGCTACACGCATACATCTTCAAAATGAGGCGCAATGTGCAAAAGTTTTTAATGCACGATGAAAGGAAATGCGTCAAGTTGAAGTCGACCAAATTTTGATCAAAACACCGTTTAGATCACTATTTTCACGTCGTTTTCTTCACCACATATGTAACAGAAAGCCTTTGCTCGTCACCACTTTAGGTCAAAAACAGGAACGTTTACACATGAAAACTGAGATTTGTATCCACAATAATCTGGACATTTAAGGTGCAGTAAAACAAAAATTTTGGAATATATTTCAATTGCAGTTGTTTATTTCAGATTCATGAGGTATGACTTAACAATTCAAGAGGCCAAAATATAGTTATTCTGTATTTGCACAAAATTTTCAAATTTCGTGCTTAACTCCATCCATTAGGGTTTGTACAGATTCTGCAGATACCGTGGTGGCCGTCTTTCTCAAAATTTGTCGGAAATGTTTGATATATTTGATCCTTGTTTCTGTTCAGAAAGTTTCCGCTTCGTAAGAGCCCAATATCTCTCGACTGGACGTAACTCTGGACAATTTTGTGAATCTGTGGTTTTTAGTACAACATGCATTTGATTTGCTTCGTCCTATTCCATAGCATTTTTAGCATAATGGCATGATGACAAATCTGGCCAGAACTAAGATTTGTCTAATGAATTTCGATGAAGAGTAGCAATAACGTCTGCTGGCACTATTTCTGGTATACCTCCTTGTAGTGCCTGTAGTGACGAAAAATTTACTCTTTCTGCCACATTTGCAAATTGGTTGCCAAACAAAGTATTTTTCGGAAATTTCGAGGCATTCTTTGTTTTGAAATACTCAGCTGTTAAATTTCTGGTCATAGCAGAATAAAAAAACAAGCCCTGAAACCTGCATGGAATCCTCCAGGACATAATTTTTATGGTCCATAATAATGCATGAAAACTTCGACAAATATTCGCAGTGCAAACGTCGAGCCCGTGATTCCCGTGTTCAGTTCTGTTTGTCGTTGCGATTTAGAACTGTTTTTACTTTATACGATTTCAGTTCCAAACGCGGTTTTGGTTCTTGGGAAAAACCAGACAACATTTCTGAGCCACCGTTTGAACATAGTGGTTCGGGATTTCTTACAATACCCTCTTACATTTCGGTCGATGACAGGGTCAGCACGTCATTGTTTTTAAGGCATCTTGGTTTCCTTTCGGTTGTCAAACATTCCAAAAGTTATTTGAGCACTTTTTATTGCATGTTCCCGCCATGAAACGTGGAACGTAAACATCAGCCATAGTCTTTTTCATAAAAGGCTGCCAGCTTTACCTCTGCGAAATTGTTTAATCCTACGTGCAATAACGTTTGCATTAAAAAAATGGCCTTTTTTCGGATGGTGATAAAAACAAAACTAAGACATATAATTGCTTTTGATAAATTTACCATGGAAGGTATTACCATTATTTAAGCTAACTTGCCAAAAATACCTACACCCCACGAGCGGCTTTCCGGCAGTTAACCGGAAAATTCGCCATGACGGACGGAAACATAGTGTAGGCATGTTTTCGAGTTCTTTCTTCGTTTTATTTATCAGTTCCGACAAAATTGTTGGAGTAGATCTTACGTTTCAAAGTGGCCCAGAAATTCTCGATGAGACGCAGCTGGGGGACGTTGGGCGGATTCGCCGACTTGGGTACCACATCGATATTCAGCATCTCCATCTCCTCCTACGATCGCTTCGAGTAGTGGTATTTCTTGATGAACAACGCCACTTCCGGTAGGCATTTCGTACTATAAATTTCCCCGTTGACGGCCAGTCCGGAGAGAGCGGCTTTAATATCCCCTTCTCGCTGATTGTCAGCCATTGCAGCACCTTCTTGGGGAACTTGGTGTGTGCAATGAACTTCACCTCTAAGCTTACTTCCTTCTTGGGGGAAGTAAAATACGAAGTACCCTGTCATCTATGATGATATAGGTCTCATCGTTCATCACCACCGCCACGTCGCAATTCGCCGGAAAAATCGAGTTGACCATCTTATTCAGGCGCTGCCGCTGCGTCTTTGTCTGCAGTTCCGATGCCAGTGGACGCGATTTCCGATTCCTAATTTTATGTTCATGTTCGCCAGGTACTTTTTCACTGTTTGGCTGGTTGAACCGACCCCCCGGTCAAGCTCACGCCACTTTTCCCTCGGTCTTCCTCTTCAGCATCCTTTGGAGCTTCTTGTCGCTCAGGGTGGTCGGCCGTCCGGAGCCGAGCTTTCTTGCAATGCTCTGATTGTTGCCTAATAGTGCCAAGATGTTGTAGATGCCGGAACAGGTGTATCTGGCGTACACAAAGTGCCGTACGATGTCCGTTTTCGACGCGGCGGGGTGCCGTTCTTTGAACGCACACACTTCGGAACGGAGTTGCTCCACTGTTTTTGCCATCACGGTTAGAGTTCGACTGATAGAGCTGTCAAATTTTGTCTGCTGACTCGTGGGTTACTATGATTGATGCTATATGGGTAGTTTTGTCAGTGAGGTTAAAGGTAAACCCATGAAAAATAAGCAATTTTTGTCAATTTTTTTTAATGCAAACATTATTTCAAAAGTTATAGTGATTTGATGGTGTCCATATTAACCGGTGTTACACTAGCATCAATTTTCTGTCATGACAGATCTATCTTAACATATGACAAAAAACCTGAGATTTTTACGATGCGGAGCTTAGCTCAAACAGATTTGTTAAGACATTTTTATCAACTTAAAACCATGGCAGTTCACAATCCCAAAATTTTCAGCATGTATAGCAATGATGGATATTCTGGAAGCAGATTTAATGGATTGATAATTTTATCAATTATTTTGGATTCCGTCATGTTTATTTAAAAAAAATATCTGTCGATCCATCTTAACATCTTACATTTGTGACACAAATGTTTAGACAGAATATGCTAGTGGAGACACCGGGTTAATGAATGGTGTATGTTTGCATTACTTACTTTAATACGCAATGAAAAGCATTTTGAGTCAGTGTAGAAAAATTTTATTTGTTTCGAACATCACAGATGTCAAAATCAAGTGCGACGAACAAATCAACTCAATATGCTTCTATGACTACTCGTTTCTTAAAGCTCATTAGAATTTCAGTTTCCAGGACAGCATTAGTATAACCGCAAGTGATCATCAAACACCAAACAGTCATTTTCAGTTCAACCAAAATGAATATTTTGAATAGTGTCAATCACAGTGTCTTACTGTCCTCTATTATCATAATTACAACTTGAAGTAATTGTAACCTATAGATCTGAGCTTCAGAAATTACACGCCATTTTCTACTTCAAAGGAAACAAATATTGTTCCTTCATTTGATACTCAAAATCATCCTCACCTAGATGAAATTGAATATTGATATTGACTATAGTACAGGCGATAATGCATATCTATCGACGAATGAACAAAACCAAATAATGACATCGAAACTCAGTGGTTGCTCTGGTCAAGAAAATACTGTCAATACAAAAACTCATAGTTAGTCTGGCGAGTGGAGGTTGTCTTCATTTTTGGTCATTTGGTAGCAGATGAATTGATTTTTACAGGTACTGGTGGATACAAACCTTACAGTTGGATTGCATTATTTGCAATCGAGGCCAATACATTTTTTGAAACGTTGAAGATCTTCAATTCCTTCATTCCTTCACTGGATCAACTTTCAAATACTTTCTGAACGAGATTCTAAATCACCCCTCAAGTCAGTCGATAAAGGCACAAACATTAAGCAAGAGCATGCTGGAGCTGACTGAGTTTAACTCCCGATCAGGTCTAGGAATTTTTCGAATAAGTAACTTTTGTAGTTCCTTAGTCGACTGTACAATCAATCTGGTTGATTTAATTTGCACTTCTTGTTTAGCTTGTTTTGTGTTCATAGAAGTTGTACTAACTTTAATTAATAGGAAACTAACCTTATCTGTGGGCTTCAATAGTTCTTTCAACCTTTTTATACTGACTAATCTCATTCCTGTTGTCTTAGTATCTTGTAACGGAATGCCATTCGAGTAACAAATAAAATAGAATGACATTATTCCGTGATCAATCACATGCACGTGGATTGCATTGTGACCAACATTCCATCCAGCCACACAAGTATTGATCTAAACAAATACCACGAATTCTATTATGTTCACTAATTACATTGAAAACGCAAAAAAAATGAACTTTAAACGCAATTCCCGAAATGCAATCAACTTGCACAAACCAGCAAGCACTCTGCCACCACTGGCGAACCATTTCATCAGACAATTAATTTTCCCGAACCAGAAACTCAATTACCATCAAAGACATTGAGATTAATGGTATCTCCTGGCTCAAGGAAAGAACTTTTCGTTTGACTCGGCTATCATTCGAACCGCACTATCCTCAATTTCCTGTTCGCACCACATCGCACTTGACGGAAAACTTTCTTTTTTTCGCACCAGTCCCAGTACTGATAACCTCCGTGCCGAGCCATAAACTGCCACCACAATCACATACCCTCGTGCTTGGCCAGGACCACTCGTTGACCTTCCGCTTCCTCATCGCTAGAGCACGAGCCAGTGGATGCGAATGATGAGAAATTCCTTCCTGCTAACGATGCAACTTAGAGATTCGACCAATCGGACCAAAAAATAAAGACGAAACTGGGCGCAAAACTTTTCCCTTTCTCCTTGAATTTCAACGGTGTAAAAAAAATCGAAATCCCTGCCAGCAGAAACAAGCACGAGTTTTACTGCTTCCTTCAGCAAATACACAACATTATAAAAATTGTTCCCCATTCAACTATGTATATGGCTTCCCGTCGTCTTGCAACAGAATGGAAAAGTACTACGAAGAACTCCATTGGCTTTGTTGTGGTGAAGACACAGACTAAAAGCCACGTGACTTGTTGAAACTTTTCGCATTGTATTCTATGTGTAGGAACTCCGGCTTTCTACGACTGTCTCAGAAGTGTTGCAACAAATCGGTCTCATTTAACGACAATAAAAACCAGTCTGACATTCCGAAGACCAAACTTTTCCTCAAAGCTACCAACTACGTTTTACTACAATACATATTTCTTTTTCTTTGTTCGTTTCAGATTATCCGAGAGTTAAAATCGGACCGGAAAATCCACTGCGAGTGGAGCGTGACACAACTGCCAAGCTAGAGTGTTCGGTTGATGCCAAACCAAACGTCCCAAACGTCCGGTGGACACGAAATGGACGCTTCATTAGTTCCTCTCGAACGCATGCCATTCAGAGAGTTTCCGTCCAAGATGCCGGAGAATATGGTTGTTCAGCAGACAACGGATTGGGAAAAGTCGGTGAGCAGGTTATCACAGTGGATGTGCAGTACGCTCCCATTGTAGTCATCGAGTCTAAAACATGGGAAGCTGAAGAACGCGAAACCGTTACTATCCGGTGTAACGTCACGTCGAATCCTCCTCCGATCTCGATAGAATGGTTCAAGGAAGGTAGCCCGGATTTCCGATATGCTGGAGACATATTGCAATTACGTGAGGTAAAAGCTGAACATGCTGGAACATACGTTTGTCGTGCGGTCAACATGATTAAACCATACGGTGGAAAAATGGCAGAGCGTATTGGAAACTCAACGGTAGCACTACTTGTCCGTCACCGCCCAGGTCAGGCTTACATTAACCCAAGTAAACCGGTCGTACATGTGGGCAGCGGTGTGACTCTTACCTGTTCAGCAAACCCTCCGGGATGGCCTGTTCCACAGTTCCGATGGTTCAAAGATGCAGTCGGAGAGGTATCGTCGAATACAATACTCGCTCAAGGACCCCAGTATGTGATTCCTAGAGCTCATCTCGGGAGTGAAGGTAGCTATCATTGCCACGCAGTAAATGAGCTGGGTCACGGCCCAATGGCTACCATCAAACTTGAAGTGCACCAACCTCCACAGTTTATCGGTAAATTGCAGCAACATATGACTAAACGAGTTGGAGACAGTGACTTCTCTGCAAGTTGTCATGCCAAGGGAAAGCCAAGGCCAACTGTCCGATGGTTGAAGGATGGTCGAGATATCACAACTGATGCCAATATGTATCGATTAAGCACTAGTAATAACGATGGTCTGAGTGGAATGGTAACTGTTCAAAGTATGCTCGTATTCCAAGGTAAAGCACGGCCCCATAAAACTCAGCTATTACCAAGTGATCGTGGTACGTACACCTGCTTGTTCGAGAACGAAGTGGCCACGGCCAATGCCAGTATGCACCTTCGTGTCGAGCATGGCCCAATCGTGCTGCATCAGTACAACAAAGTAGCATACGAAATCAAAGAATCTGCCGAAGTTATATGTCGCGTACAAGCCTATCCAAAACCGGAGTTCCAGTGGCATTTCGGTACCAATACTGCTGCTTTATCAATGTCATCTGATGGTCACTATGAAATCAATACAACCACCGACAACAACGACATCTATACTAGCGTCCTAAGAATCAACAACCTAAAGCATCAAGACTACGGAGATTACACTTGTCGTGTCGGTAACTCAATTGAGACCATCCGAGCTCCAATCCGATTGCAGCCGAAAGGACCGCCTGAAAAACCTACTAATTTGCACGCGGCCGACGTGGGATCAAACTTCGTATCTCTAGTTTGGGATCCTGGCTTTGACGGTGGCATAAGCAATACGAAGTTCTTTGTATCCTACCGTAAAGTAGCCATTCCACATCACGACCAGATGAATGGTGACTGTGGTGTTATCCAGCAGACCAGTTCCGAGTGGATGGAGTTTGACTGTCAACGCGATGTCCCATGTAGCGTTACTCCTCTGGATCAGCACCAGAGTTATGTGTTCAAGGTTAAGGCCTTCAATGCAAAAGGCAATTCCGAACCATCAAATGAAATTGCCACAACAACCAAAGTAAGCAAAGTTCCTGCACCACTACATGTTGGATATGACCCGGAGACACGACAATTGGGAGTCAATGTGGGCGCTACATGCCTCTCGCTGATCGCGATCGTCGAGTCGATTGGCTATCACGACAGTCCCATATCGACGTGGCAAGTCGTGCAAACAATTCCACTAGCTGTATCCGGCAGTAGACCAACGTATAAAGAAGAAGTAATGGATAATATGATTACGGCCAGAAGAAGTAGCGCTCGATCGCTAGGTGAAGATGATCTCCCCATGGCACTGGAAGAGGAAATTCCTCCCCGGATCCGGGCAAAATTGTGTCTCAAAGGAAATCACGAGCATTGCGGAGACTACATGGACGCAGAAAGTAAGTGTTTATTAGACTTAAGATTTTGGTTTGATGTACATAGCCTGACTTTTTTTTATCTCAGTTGGTCCAGCGTACGTTCACGATTCTGCATTCATGGCGACACCTACATTGATTGCCATCGTGGTATCGTGTGTCGTGTTTGCACTGTTCGTTGGACTCCTGTTAATGTTCTGCCGCTGCAAACGAAACCACACCAAAAAGTCAACGACCGCTAAGGACTACGAGATGGATGCAGTGCGACCATCGATCGTAGCCCAGCAAAGTCAAGCTCCACCGCCGTACTATCCCACAACCGGACTTGATAATAAAGCGCTGGAACATTCTATGGACCTAGCCTTAGCGATGGAAGATCAAAAAACATCCGTCTACGCTACCCAAAACGGGTATGGATATCACACGGGAACCAGCTTGCAAGTACCAAGTCATACCATCGTTGGCCAAGAATGTAAGTGAAGTTAACTATATTCTTTCCGTTTTAATCAGTTGATGAGTTCAAAGTTTCTTTTACGCTCTCTCAGAAAAAGCTCTCGCTTGTAAAAACATACCATTTCCCGTTTAGTTGATTAATCAGCAGTAGACTGTTACATATGTTTAGATTACGTTTTTTTTTCCATTCCGGCATCGAGTTTAAATCGACTAATCCTCCAACCTTCCCCCTCGATCGGTACGATACTAGAGAGTAAACATGCAATTTGTAACATTCGTAACATGTAATATCGAATGAATTATTTATATTTCCTTCTCGCTTTGAACATTACATGCAGGACTAGCAAGCGCTCTAACAGTTCCAGCAGGTAAATAGAACTCAAAAAAAGCTAGTTATTAGAGAGAGCACTTTCCACTGTCCCTTCCACCCACGACCATCTGTCAACCACCTTTTTCATCCACGTCCCAATATCCAAGATACCAAGCCTCGGTGTGTATGAATGTTAGTAATTGCATCTATATCAACACACATCCAGTCGAATGCAATCGTGTATAGCAATTCATTCGATTGGTACAGGTGCTCCCATCTGTCCTAATGCTTTATCACATCACCATTCCCCTGCACAACCACGGCTGTGTTAGTCGTCATGCACTGCACTATAGTTAGTTGTACCTGCTAGTGAACAATATGTAATGGATGTTACACGATGAGCTTACATTTGTATTCCTCTACACGCACCTTTCTACCCTCGAAATCAATTAGGTGGAAGTTTTGGCTTTTGGAAATTTGTGCGTTTAAACGAGACAGTGATCTTATCGGTGGATATAGAAATGTGAATAATTAATACTTAGTGAAAATGGGATTGGTTGAATTAATGCGGCAATATTGCGATGATTGCTGGTGGTCTCGAAAGTAAGAAGTCTGTCATTATATAACCAAGTATTCAATGAAAGTCTCTGTAACAGTCTCTTTTTAGATAGATAGATAGATAGATAGATAGATAGATAGATAGATAGATAGATAGATAGATAGATAGATAGATAGATAGATAGATAGATAGATAGATAGATAGATAGATAGATAGATAGATAGATAGATAGATAGATAGATAGATAGATAGATAGATAGATAGATAGATAGATAGATAGATAGATAGATAGATAGATAGATAGATAGATAGATAGATAGATAGATAGATAGATAGATAGATAGATAGATAGATAGATAGATAGATAGATAGATAGATAGATAGATAGATAGATAGATAGATAGATAGATAGATAGATAGATAGATAGATAGATAGATAGATAGATAGATAGATAGATAGATAGATAGATAGATAGATAGATAGATAGATAGATAGATAGATAGATAGATAGATAGATAGATAGATAGATAGATAGATAGATAGATAGATAGATAGATAGATAGATAGATAGATAGATAGATAGATAGATAGATAGATGAGATAGAATAGATAGATAGATAGATAGATAGATAGATAGATAGATAGATAGATAGATAGATAGATAGATAGATAGATAGATAGATAGATAGATAGATAGATAGATAGATAGATAGATATAGATAGATAGATAGATAGATAGATAGATAGATAGATAGATAGATAGATAGATAGATAGATAGATAGATAGATAGATAGATAGATAGATAGATAGATAGATAGATAGATAGATAGATAGATAGATAGATAGATAGATAGATAGATAGATAGATAGATAGATAGATAGATAGATAGATAGATAGATAGATAGATAGATAGATAGATAGATAGATAGATAGATAGATAGATAGATAGATAGATAGATAGATAGATAGATAGATAGATAGATAGATAGATAGATAGATAGATAGATAGATAGATAGATAGATAGATAGATAGATAGATAGATAGATAGATAGATAGATAGATAGATAGATAGATAGATAGATAGATAGATAGATAGATAGATAGATAGATAGATAGATAGATAGATAGATAGATAGATGAGATAGATAGATAGATAGATAGATAGATAGATAGATAGATAGATAGATAGATAGATAGATAGATAGATAGATAGATAGATAGATAGATAGATAGATAGATAGATAGATAGATAGATAGATAGATAGATAGATAGATAGATAGATAGATAGATAGATAGATAGATAGATAGATAGATAGATAGATAGATAGATAGATAGATAGATAGATAGATAGATAGATAGATAGATAGATAGATAGATAGATAGATAGATAGATAGATAGATAGATAGATAGATAGATAGATAGATAGATATAGATAGATAGATAGATAGATAGATAGATAGATAGATAGATAGATAGATAGATAGATAGATAGATAGATAGATAGATAGATAGATAGATAGATAGATAGATAGATAGATAGATAGATAGATAGATAGATAGATAGATAGATAGATAGATAGATAGATAGATAGATAGATAGATAGATAGATAGATAGATAGATAGATAGATAGATAGATAGATAGATAGATAGATAGATAGATAGATAGATAGATAGATAGATAGATAGATAGATAGATAGATAGATAGATAGATAGATAGATAGATAGATAGATAGATAGATAGATAGATAGATAGATAGATAGATAGATAGATAGATAGATAGATAGATAGATAGATAGATAGATAGATAGATAGATAGATAGATAGATAGATAGATAGATAGATAGATAGATAGATAGATAGATAGATAGATAGATAGATAGATAGATAGATAGATAGATAGATAGATAGATAGATAGATAGATAGATAGATAGATAGATAGATAGATAGATAGATAGATAGATAGATAGATAGATAGATAGATAGATAGATAGATAGATAGATAGATAGATAGATAGATAGATAGATAGATAGATAGATAGATAGATAGATAGATAGATAGATAGATAGATAGATAGATAGATAGATAGATAGATAGATAGATAGATAGATAGATAGATAGATAGATAGATAGATAGATAGATAGATAGATAGATAGATAGATAGATAGATAGATAGATAGATAGATAGATAGATAGATAGATAGATAGATAGATAGATAGATAGATAGATAGATAGATAGATAGATAGATAGATAGATAGATAGATAGATAGATAGATAGATAGATAGATAGATAGATAGATAGATAGATAGATAGATAGATAGATAGATAGATAGATAGATAGATAGATAGATAGATAGATAGATAGATAGATAGATAGATAGATAGATAGATAGATAGATAGATAGATAGATAGATAGATAGAGTGATGCCAATTGAGATCATTGCAGCAATGACGCCTACTACCTTCGATGATATCATTCTGTTCTGTACGCACGACTCGCATGGCCATACGCCTAAATTTACTGTTCAACTTGGCCCGGTTTCTCTTAGTGCCCTTCATATCTCATTTTCGACGATGACTCACAAGTAGCATGTAGATGCCGCTAGATTCGTTGCTGTTGGGCATGACTTTGGCTATAGCGCTGACGGTTTTTGCCGTCTTCTTGCAGGCGGATTCTACAGCACTTGTTCCGAGACTATGGCATGCCCTAAGATGGCAATTTCTGCCCACCGTTTTGCAGTTGCTGACCAAAAACACCTCCATTATGTGGTGGGCTATCTGCAGCTTCGCCCCTTCATCCAGTTTTTAATTATGCCGATTGCGTCAGTCGCCAGCATTTCCATTGCTTCCATTGCATCACAAGTCACTGCAATACGACGTCAACCGAACAGCCAACGATCACTACACCTTTAGAGAGCTTCAGCGTCAGCACTCTGTTGTACATCCCAAGGATTGAAACTTTTGGAACCCCCGCCATCATGTTCACCGATATCCGCCTCACGGAGGCCGCATAGATCAGCACCCGATTCTGAAAGTAACTGTTCAGAATTCTGTACAGGTATTCAGGGACCCCCATTCTACGCAGTGACTCGGCAACAGCTGGTGCTATTGAAGGCGTTCTTAATGTTAATCGTTATAATGGCGCTATATTGATCGTCTCTCCTTTTTCTGGTTGGTCTGCTTTACCGCTGTCTCGACACTGTCCGAACTGCATCTATCGTAGACTTCGCTTTCTAAAAACGGAATTGCATCTTCGATAGACAGTGTTTGCTCTCCGTAAATTTCATCAGCCCGTCGAGGATGATCATCTCCAGGAATTTCCCGAGTGTATCCAGTAGCCATATCGACCTACACAATGCTGGATTCCTCGCAAGCTTTCCTGGCTCCAGCAACAACACTGGCTTCTGTCTATTCCACCTGTCCGGGAATTTGCCTTCCTCTATACATTTCTGTTGCACATCCCTAAACATGTCCGAAAACGCCTAAAACGCCACTTTCCGAGCCAAATTAGGAATTTGAGCTCTCTCGCCACTGTCACGAGATCCTCTTTCTTCATCTCCGTATGGTGTACGTGACCACGTCATGGATCATACGTCGGAAAGAATCGATAACCTTCAGTTTTTCTGGATAGATACCTGGGCCTTTGATCATTGCCATCACAATATGGTAAGCGTCACCCCTGAGATCGGCATCAGTGACTTGGCACATCTTCTTGTAGCATTTCGTCTAGCTCAGTCTATCTCTCATTTTAATTCGTCTCTGGCCGCTCGGAATACCACCCTACCCATACCTCTGTTTGCTGCGGTGTTAGCTCTCCTGACACGTCTTCTGACTCTGAGACAAATAGCGTGGACATTGCTGAGTTGCTCATTCCACCAGTAAGCTGAGTGCCGCTTGTTCCTTGGCTCCAGTTTCTTTGGCATGGTTTTTCACATGCCCTCACTAACATATTAATCAACTCATCCTCATTCCGGTTCGATGGTTCGTTGCCGAATCGAAATGCCTCAGCAAAGATTCCCTTGTTGAACGAACCTTCGTATTCCACTTCAGCTCGCAACTTTTCATCCTGCGTAATGGGATAGGATTTTTACCGGATTGCCAGATGGTCGCTATGGATATACACCTCACGCACTCTTTAGTTTATATTTGTCATCAGCAACGAACTACAGAAGATAACAATAATTACGGATTCACGACCCTCCTGGCGAAAATGCTCACGAAAGCTACGCTCGATAGTGTAACTTCCAGCTTTGCCAAAGCTTCTATCAGGCTAGACCCACTCCATAGCCCAAGCATTAAAGTGTCCTTCGATGAAGACCGGTCTTCTCTCAATGAGATTCTCAGTCAGTGCATCCAGCATCTGGTAGAACTGCTCCCATTTTCATACCTTGGGGATGCATAGCAGCAACGCACAATGATCCCGTTGATTTTGGCGATCACGAAGTACTCGACACTACTTCCTGGATGGGGCATCTGCCCTTCACTTGAATCGCAGTCATCGCCGCTCTATCTGCCACCCACTTTCCGTTATCGGGAGAAACACTGTTGACGTCCAAAACAGTTGCCAGGCTATGTCGCAATGATTGAGTTTTATTTGGGTTACATCCATTACTGTCGACCTGCTGTCACCTTTTTATATACTGGGCATTTGAAGACCCCCGTCATGTGGTCGTTTCCGTCCTCCTTTGCAAAACATGCACCATGTTTTGTGCACTCTCTTGCAAAATTCTCCCCACATTTTCTGCACACACTATAACGTGTTAGAACATACTAGAACGTGTTAGCTCTATTCCAGCTCCAGCGGTCAACTTCAGAGTGCCTGGTATTTTTTGTCTGAGGTCACTTTCCCTAATAATAATCACATGTTCACTCTGCCATCGTCAAATAATAAATCATATTTAAATCTGAAACAAATTTAGAATTTGGAATTAAGGCACTAAATGGTTTATTGATTTTGTGTCAAAAAAGAAAAATAGCTTTGTAACTACACAGAAAAAAATCTTGTATTAAAAACTACCGTTTTACCCGACTACACCTATCTTTAAAACTACCATGAAATTTCAGTCAAATTTACTACGTTTATGGTGAAACTTTCAACGTTGGTGGTATATTTGACAGTCCTTATGTTGATATCAACCGCATCATGGTTGCTCTAACCGCAGGTATGGTAAAATCAAACGCATTTATAGTCAGGTGAAAATTGTTGGTGGATGAATCTTCGTGGTTAAAGTCAACTGTGGCTGTGTCGCGAGTTTACACGAAATATAGAAATTAAGGCTGAATTGATATGGCTATTGAAATACATTGCATATGATTTTTCTGCTTCCGACATCCTGTGATGGAATTCGAGGTAAATTTTTTGCTAAGTTTCCGAATGCGGTGCCTGCTGATTTTTCATTGAGCATAATTTAGTACTTGTTCGGAAGATTACGCTGAAAGATTCTTTGTACACCTTAGGGTCTGTTCATAATCCACGTAGACTCATTTCTAAAAATCTCAGACCCCACCCCCTCGTAGACTTTTCTCCATACATTTTGTATGGAGCATACACTTTGGACACCGCCCTGCCTTCTACAGAAGTCTACGTGAAAAAAGAATTACAAACATCCTTTCGCTACTGGTCTAAGTCGACATCGCAGATTGTTTCAACGCATCTTCAAACGTTCTTCGTCAGTTTGCCGAAGCCGAAGATAACCTTCATAAGTTGAATGATGCTTTGCAAAATGCTGTATTACCGCAGAAAATCTGCTCATCGGTGATCACACCGTTCCATTAAACATGTCACATCAAGGTGATTAACTCTGCAAGAAACAACAGAAAGAATCATTGAACAGTGGTCTGCACCTTTATATTATTTCACGGTTCATATACCCAAGGAACGTGTCCCGATAACGAAGACTACGACCTATTCAAGAATCGTAATATAACCCTAGTATAAAGGCGTTGGTGTACATAACTTTATGGTGGATGACCACAACCATATTCAACTTAACATCTTTTTGGTGAGTTTTTGTGCGGTTTTCCAGGGCATGGTTATTAATCATATTTTGGACCACTCCAGAAAGTTATTCAGTGGTAAATGAACTAAACAACATGACTGTATACCAACACTAACTGGTAACTTCATGTATGTTTAAAAATAACCTGAATTGTTTAATTCAAAATAATGCAGTAAATAAGACGTCGGAAGTATGTACCTTTTACGAACAACCCAAAAATGTAGGCCTCACTTAGATTAAAATATTTTTGTTCTAAATCACCCCTCTCCTCCGTTCAAAACATAACCAGAGAGCCTTTTATTCCTAATCTTTCGCACGACTCAACGCTCCAATTTGTCACAAACCACTCGGTAAAAACTTAAATCACCTCATGGTCGCATACCATGCTAATCAACTCCTTCCATCATTCCTCGTTAGGGGAGGTCAGCTAATCTCGGACAAGTCCGGCACAATGGCGCATACACACCCCGTTCGTTCAGCCGGGAAAGGTGGTGAAATTACTTAGCATGTAAAAAATATTCAGTTCATAAATAACATAACCCAAAGTGACCATCAACCGCACGAGGCAAGAACCATTGCACCATCCATGATCCGTCCGTCCATCCTTCCAGGAGAAAACTACGCTCCCAGGATAAGCAAAGCAATTAAACTATACGAGAAATGCATAACTAATCTCCTTTTTTCCCCACCGCCCAGTTTTCCGCCTCCATCGTCTTCGTAATCGTCGTCATTCCTGACTAACGTTGGCCAAGGAATCGGAACCGATGAGGGAATAATAGAATAGTGCGGGGTAGCCATTTTCACACGGGGCGGAATCCACGGGGACATAAAAAATGGTCAGAAATCAAGAGAAAACGGAACACGAGCTCGGGAAAACGACCGGCAAACTGCCTTGGAAAATTGGATTTTATGATTTAATGTTAACAACATGACTATTATACGGGAAAGACTAATTGTGTTTTATAGTTGTTGGTCATAGGAATAAGTTTGAGCCGTTTTTCACTCTCTTTCCTTCTTCCGCTTAGCTGCCGACGGTAGTTTTGTGTGCACGAATAGATTTGCTTTTTATTTATCGTAGAATAAGTTGTAGATGTATGTTAGATGCATTTTCTCTAATTGCCTTCATGAACTGCGAAACCGGGTGCAATATCTAGTTATATTTTTCTATTCACCGTTTTCTATTTCTCTTCACAGGGGTTACAATAGGATATGCCGAAAACAGCTACGCAAATTCAAACAATGGAGGCAGTGTTAATTCGCAGGATTCGATCTGGCAGTTGAAGATGTCGGCGGCTCAGGCTGCAGCCGCTGCCAACAGTAATACTCATGTTTCGGCCCAGCACTACGCTGAACGACCTCCACCGGTGACGGCCACTACCAGCAGCGCGGCGGGAATGTCCTACGGGTATGATCCGCTGACGCATCCGGCCTACGGTACGGTCGAAGATTACGCCAGTTATCCACACCTGGCAACGACGCCTAGTCAACACGGTGCAGAGGACGAGTACCAGCACACTCTACGCCAGAGTCTGAACCCCTCGAGGCAGGAGTATTGCAGTGACTCCTATGCATCTGTACATAAACCGAAAAAACGGTTAGACCAACCCCATCTAGGTAAGCGTTGTAGTAAAGAATTGAGTTTTTGGTTAGACCACTTAGAGTGTTTGATAGCACGAATCTTAGATATTAAATAAAGATTCTCTAGAGATTTCATAAACATTCTATACAGATTCCATAATTATATTGGTGGTTGTGTGAAACAAATCGAAAACATTAATTAAGTTTTCTCTATTCTGATTTTTTTTTTTTTTTTTGTTTAAGGTTCAAAAGCCAAGAGAAACCACCAAGAAAGGCTTTTTCACAAACCACGTAGCCTTAACTGGGGGAATAGGGGGTTTTACCAAAGTCCATGCTCCATACAAAAATTCAAAAAATTGTATGGAGAATAGTTTACAAAGGGGGAGGGGGAATCCGAGATTTTCAAAAATGAATCTACGTGGTTTCTGAACAGGCCGAAATTCACTGTAGTCAACCAAATTTCTAAACATCCTTAGAGTTTTACGACTTCCTAAGAAATGTTCAGGGTTTTTGTGTTAACCCTGAACGCAATTTTTTTAATTTTTACGAAGTATTCGAATTCTCAAAAATATCTCTTGAAATTCGTTGAATATTCCCGAATTACTTTGATGCTTAGATGCTGATGGAAATTTACAAACTTCTCGGTCTAGGTGATGCGAACTCATCTTGAAAACTTCAAATTTTCTAGCTTTTTTTCCATTTCATCCCATTGTTGTTTTTCAAAATACAAATGAAAACAAACAAGGAACTTGTTGATAACCACATTGCAGCTCGTAGATTATATAAGGTACACCAACAATGCGCACTGACTAACATTTCTCGAAGTTGTGTTCCGTACAAACTTCAATAGAAGCTTCATCACACGATTAGCATGCTGGCCAGAAGTTCGGATTTAACCTTTTTTGGCCTAAGGGGTCATATATGACCCCACAAGAAAAATAGCTGTATAAATCACAGAGTGAATAAAAGTGTACAATGCCTTCGAAAAAAATAAATAAATAAATAGTTTTTTCCATCTGAGGAAAATAAAAACACATTTAAGTTTAAGGCGTAATTGACGACCGAGAACATCCTGAAAATGAAGAAGTTCAGAAAGAAAAAATAAATGCCTTTAAAATTAATAGTTAAAAGCGTTGTTCCAGAATATGGTACTATGCATACGTATTAATAAATCCTTGTTGATAAACATTACACATGTTTGTTTTTTTTCTGGGATGGTCTAGGTTAACCAAAATGTACCTGAGTTCAAAACTTCAGATCTACAGTTGTAATAGTAACTTTTAGGGCTATATAAGGTAACGATATGTATTCAAACATATTGAACGAAACTGTCCTTCAGCTCAAAAGTTAAGATCTACAGTACTAACTATAGCTTTTTGTGCTTTTCAAAGCTACGCTACGTATTATACTCATTGAATATTATCGAACGTAAAAAAAAATATGAGATAAACTGCGATGATCTACAAGGTCATCCAAACTGTCTTTGAGTTCAGAACATAAGATCTACAATTGTGACCATAGTCTTTTGGGCTAAACAAGGTGACGATATGTATCCTCAAACATTTTCTATGAGTCTTCTGGAAAGTCAACAGTCTTATTTTATAACATTGTAATCCTCTAGGTAATCCATACTGTCTTGGATTTTAGAACTTGAAATCTACGGTAGTAATAGTGGCTTTTACTAGGGCATGCAATACCGGTAATACCGAAACCGAAAACCGGTATTACTGGCTAAAATTAAATACCGAAATAGCGGTATTATAGCCGAAAAATACCGGTATTCGGTATTGCACTTATAAAATACACATTTTTTTATTTATAAAGTAAATCTATGGAAGATTATGTTCAATCCACGGTAACAGTCCGACGTTCAAAACAAGTAAATTAATAATGTATTCAAACATCGTAATCGGCCCGAAATTCGAAATCACCTTGCATGGAAATCACGACCAACAGAACTCACATTCTTGCTTTCTTTGTCATCACCGTCAACATCAATGTGAACTATGATGTAAACTGCTTCATTGAAGCTTCTGTTGTGTTATTTTCTTTCGCTTCATAAAGGGAGATAACCTCACAGTAATCAAAAATGGTTACTTTTTTGTCAGCGTGCATCGACGATTTGACCTCAGCTAGTGTCATACTGCGAGCGATGACGACACGTATCTTTGAGTGTGTTTTTAGCTGTCAGTTTTCATTCATTGTGCAAATTTGATGCGTCTCGCTTGGTGTTTTTTTGTCGTCCAAATGGAGTTTGAAACAAAAATCAGAGAGGATGTTGGTAATTCATCGGTTTGGAAGTACTTCTTACGCGGAATATTAAGAGTTATTTTTTGAGTTTGAAGTAAGCTACAATACATAACATTCAATAAGAATATAGTGAAACTCCGTGAATTCTAAAGAAATTTCTTTTTATTTTCTTCATTACCGGTTTACCGGTTTTTACCGGTATTGAAATTTAGAAATACCGAAATACCGGTATTGGAAAAATGCCTCGGTATTGCATGCCCTACTTTTTACGTATTCAAGAATAATCAGTGAATATTTTTGAACGTAAAAATACATAAGAAGATAATCTTCGGATGTTCTAGGTTCCTGGAGTCTATCCTGGAGTTCAAAACTTGAAATCAACAGCTGTAACTTTAGCTATCTGGACTAAACAAAGTAACAAAGTAACAGTGTATTATCAAGTGAGTTTTCTGGAAGGTCAACGGATATACTTAATGAGATATCTTGGGATGTTCTAGGTCACCAAAACTGCCCTTGAGTTCAAAAGTTAGGATCTATAGCCAAAGAAGTAGCTTTACAACCTAGTTGTTTAGGCAAGTCTCCCAGTTTGTAGACAGCATGCTTGATCTTCAGGGACAATGTAAACCTTCTGTTGATCAATCGGTACAGTAGCTTCCTGTCCCCTGAAAATCAGCTTGCTATCGAGGGAAACGCCAAGGTAGACAGCTAACTTGGCCCAGTCCACCATTGTGTTGTTAAGGTTAATTTTAAAATCATCAGGTGGAACAAGTCTTGTATATTTGAAGTATGGGATGAGGATGACTTGGGTCTTTATGGAGGGCTGCGGTACCCTTGGCGAACAACGACAGAGATCCATTTTCAGGGAGCAGAGATATATCCAAATCAAACAGGTTAAACGAAACCGGACCTAGTATACTTCTCTGCGGGACACCGGTGGAGATCTCTTGTGCATTGAAAATTGTACCATGCAACGAAACAAGGAATGGCCTGTCTGACAGATAGTATATCATTATCTTCACCAGGAAGATGGGAAGATTGTATCATTTTAGAATGAACACCAGGCCATTGTGCCACACGTTATCAAAGGCCTTCTCGATTTCGAGCAGTGCCATGGCAGATGAGCTAGATACAGACTTTTTCCACCTGAGAATGTTGATGACTCGGTTCAGTTGGTGAACTGTAGAACGACCACGACGTCAAGCAAGATGTTGAGCTCCTCGGCAGATGTAAGGAGCCGACGATAGATTGCTTTCTCAAACAAATTTGATAAATTTAAGAGAAGGCTGATTGGTCTATATCTCTTGAAAGAGCAAGGATCTTGCACAGGTTTCTGTATGGAGATGACTTTAGCTGACAACCAATATGAAGGGAAATAGCTAGGTCTCAGGGATTTGTTGAATATCACCGCAAGACGACCGTAGAGCTGGGAGCTCAATTGCTTGAGGTCCAATTTCAGGATTTTGTCGAAACCTAGGGCCGTCTTGCTTTTTGAGGTTTTTTTTTATCAACAGTTCGTCAGCTGAGATCTCCAACTCCTCAGAGCAATCGTTGGGACTTAGATGGATGTTATTTGCAAGCTTGCTAATGGCCACTTCATGCGGACTAATAATTTCTTGTACAAAATTGTGGGAGCTGACGAAGGATCTCTCTGCAGGAGTTATCAAACGGTCCTTAGAGCAGCTATTGCTGTCTAGTGGGATCAACGGCGAAATGGGCCTTGGCGTAGTTTTTTTAAAGGCTACGAACAAAAGACTTTCCACAAACTGGGAGTGGATCATTTCGACAAAATCATTGTTTCTGAGGTCCATCGTTCTGGCCTTAATAATTTTAGTAATTCGATTACAATAACCAATTCTCTGGTATTGCCTTCGGGTGGCGTTGCGCAATTGTATGAATGTTTTAGTTGGTCTATCAATAGGTACGGGGTTGCTCACCTGATCCATCACTGGGATATGAAGCTCGAAGGCCTGGGAGATCGCCTGTTCGATGCTCTGCAGTTACCGATCGATGTCATCAACCGACTGGTATATGTGTGTGTGTGTGTGTGTGTGTGTGTGTGTGTGTGTGTGTGTGTGTGTGTGTGTGTGTGTGTGTGTGTGTGTGTGTGTGTGTGTGTGTGTGTGTGTGTGTGTGTGTGTGTGTGTGTTTACAATCTAATTCCCACTGTCTGGCAGCGGTATTATGGATAGAATCTTCCTGCAACTGTTTCATATTTGCTGTTTACAGTTGCAAAAAGCTTAAATCCGGGGATTATAAGGTGACAGCTCTACCGCGACTCCAATAGCCCATTTCAAGAACGCAAGCATTCCGAAGCTATCTTTGTACACAATAAGCCCCGCTCCAGTAGTGACATACTGAAACTTTCAATCAAGCGTATGTGCAGTGCTTGATTGACGCGTATTTAGTGATTCACAATATATATATTTTTTTTTAACCAGGCACGTATCTGGTATTATTTAAAAAATAAGGTTGACGTTATATAGTTCTAGTTAGATACATCTCACCAATTGCCGCTTCCTTCGTTACACTCTCTTGTTCATTCGTAAACATAAAAGTTCTCGACGTTGCCTAGTAATTAATTTCATGCACTCCCGACAAAATAAGCGCAAAAATTAACGTGGCCAAACCGCCCGTTATATATGTAACCTGCATAAATCTGCATAAAGAAAACTCTGTACACAACATGGTGAACGCATCTGAAATTATGGTCATCAACCGACTGGTATGCACGTCAAAATCGAGGCTGTCGTCGGCGTGCTGTCGGAACCTCTCCCATCTGGCGCGATTGTAGTTCCACCAGACGATTTTGGTTGACCGAGGAGCCACATTTGGAGTGGTCCGAGCTGAGTTCCTGGTGCCAGACCAGCAGAGCGATGTTGGTGAGGCAGATGTTGGTCGTTGAGTGGACCCGATATCTTCTAACCCGGTTGGGAGTGTTCAGGTACAAAAGGTCCCAAGCAACACAAAGCTATCAAAATTTGTTACAGCAACTCTATTGTGACTTAATTGAGTCACATTGAAGTTACCTTTACTCGATTGAAACAAGTGTGCTGCTAGGGGGGTATTGGCCTTCTGCCAGGTCATCCTGTAGGATGTTACCGTTTCGATTGCACCGGGTGTCTCCAGGTTTCGTGTTTCAAGTTCAAGTCGCGGGGATGACAAATTGCCCCTTCCTCCGTGTTAGCTTGCGGATGTCGTTTCAAAGGGCCGTTGTTGTACCGTAAGTGGAGCTGGCTTGCTTGGGACAATATTTGCAGATTTGACCTCAACTCCGATAAACTGCAACTGGGAGCTCGGAAGCAGGTGGCAGTTGATGTTGAATTGCAACGATCAAGTCGCCAATCTAGTAGTCTGGAATGGATACACTAAGTTCAGGTTTAAGGTGTGTATATGTGACGATCCGATTTTAATCCGGATGGAACCCATTAAGAATGCTAATGGTGCATCACGGATGTGTTGGCTTTGAACTGTTCCTCCGTAGAGCAGCAGGAACATAGTTGACGGTGAAGTTCTTGGACGAACTCCACCATTTGCAACACGTCGTAGAGCTGTCCATCAGCGAGTGGTTGCGTGAATGATTTGAAACCCGAATTGCACCAGCCTGGAGGGGAGGGGGGGCTGGCGAAGGTTAGTCTGGCAGTTTCAATAAAGCGATGGCAGGTTTAGCACGTGGTACTGGAGCTTCGAGAGTTGATCCTCGTTCATCGGCGGCGGTGGTCGGCGTTGACCAGGCCTGCTTGGGGATAGCCAAAAACTCCAAACAATTGGGGCAAGCTCGATTGCTGCCCTCGTGATTTGCGCCACATTTGGCGCACTACGATGTGGCACCTTCGTCCTATTCGGACTTCGTGGCTGAACGCAAGGCAGTTGCCACGCTGTGTCAGGTTTTTATCAGGTCCGACATCATGACAGAACCCTTCTCAAGGTGTATTTGGTGGAGTTGGTCCCGATGATTTCCCTGTTACTATCGCCTTATGGGGAACAATTTTTAAGCTTCAGTGCCGCCGTTTGTAGCTCGGTGATTGCCTCTGGAAGGCCACGCAGAATCATCTTCAACGGCCTGCTTTTGAATGGCTGCAAGGTCGGTCCTGAGTGGGAACTTTTACATTTTTTGGCACCTCCTGTACCGGGAGCGCGGCAAACTTGACATTGATGAAACAGCCTTTGATTTTCAATTTCCACGTACTGTTGTCGATTGGCCTCCACCCAATCACGTAATTTTGTATTCTGCCCATCACGATAAAAGCTGTACTCAGCTCGTGTGTATTTCCGCAGTTCTGATATCTTCTGGTATAACCATCCCTATACGTAAGCCTTTTCTCGATCCTTTCCAGCAAATCTCCTGTAGCGCAACAATGTGGAACTTGGAGGCCCTGAACATGTTTTTCCTATGAATATTAATTTTCAATTACTTTCATTTTCTAGATTCATCATCATATCATGACGTAAGTGGACTACCTGATCCGTACCTAGAACACCACCAGCTGCAGCATCATCAAGACCAGGAGGATAGTCAATCCCTCCTACAGCAGCAGATACAAGTCCAGCAACAACAGCAGCATCAACAGCAACAGCAACAGCAACAACAGCAAATGTCTCTCAACTACGATGAAAACATGGAAAGTGGCTACTCGACGCCCAACTCGCGGAATCGACGCGTGATACGAGAAATCATTGTCTGAGAGCAGCCTAGGGTACGTTTCGCCAACGGAACGTGCCTGTGAATCGTCTCCACCTTGAACTCTAGTAGGAAGAATAAGAAAATACCTTGCAAGTCAAGCTAGGGCCACTCCCCGCAAAGTTGAAAAACGAACACTTTTTGCTATTAGGATAGGACGAGGAAAAAGCAAAAACCAAACCAACCAACCGTGTTGTACACTTAAGAATTTAAACGAGAGCGGCATTCGCGGGGCCCGCTCGATAGAAAAAATATTTTAGCGAAAAAGAAATCTTCACTGATTGGGGGGGTGGTCCCATTGTTCAGGTATGCTCGCAGAACAAATGGCGTGGCTTTTTTCAAAAGCGTGAACTTGTGTAATTGATAAACCGGAGCCCAGCAGGTAGTGCATTGAAGTACCCTCTAGGAAGTGGGTCTGGTAGCTTTTTTGATCGGTGTTAATTCATGTTGCTTTTGAATACTGCTCGAACATGTCGAACATTTTATGAACACATTTCTTTTCGAGATTCTAGGTGAAAGAGAATCCTAAAATATTGCAAAATTTTGAATTTGATTCTAGCATGACGTTACGTCGCATTTGAGCTTCGCTACACTTCAATGCTCTTCTATATCCTCGAGGTCTCATTTACGCTCAGTTTACGTTGTTTTTATTATTTTTACATGGATAACTTAGTCCACCCGTGTTGGTTACCACTCGCGAGACAAGAAACTCAAAAAGTGACATGTTGTTTCCAATTCATGAAGTTTTTCAATCTTATCAAAACACTGTTTGTAACAGGAAACAGGAGCATATAAACATTAAAAGAAATGAAATGATTCTGAGGCAAAAATGGTTCCTACTTTTGTAAATTAACTTTACTTCTATACGATGCACTTATTCTTACACACATGTCATCGAACAGTGCAACTTAATGATGAATTCAATCGGACGCTTTGTGTGCCAGTTAATTTTTATCCCATATAATCCTGAGGCAACCGAAAATGCACATGATCTAGCGAGCACATAACTAGGTACAATATGAAATCGAAAATTACAGCCTCGTTGGCAAACAAAATACACTCCAGTGACGATAACACAATTGCCCTGTCCACCCACGCCGTTTGTTCTGCGAGAATATGTAACATTTCACGCGTTTATATTTTTAATTAAATTGTATTATTATATAAAAATACGTGCCCTTAAACGAAATATATTTAATTGTGAATAACGACGAGTAAACGAGAATCGCTGTAGAAATGGTGGGTCGGAGCAAAATGCCGAATGTTCGGGGAGGCTGCGTGAAAAAGAGAATGATAGTGAGAAAACGTATTTGCGTATAAGCCGCACGTGGGAAGCAGAAACGCATGAAAAATATTTTATATACATAATTAACGGTATTATAAATATTTGCACAAAAACAGAACAGAAAAAAAAACTGTAAACCCAGTCATTGCAAATGGGGGAGAACACACGTAAATAGATATATCAATTTTCGAGAAGTACGATTAACTTTTACACGCAGCAGATGAGGGGTCAATATAAACAGGAGATTATTTTAAAATTAACTCAGCCCAAAAAAAGACCGGTCGGAAGCGGAGAGGCGCAATGTATGAAAATCGAATTTACCTAGGGTCAAGCAAATGAAAATTTATCGCAACTTAATGACATAGCCGTGTTTTATCTTGAGAAATTATTTTAAATTGAAGCAACAAAGCAAACAAAAAAAAAACAGTGTTTAAATACATATTGATCGGGGAAACTGCTAAAGTAAATGCCGGAAACCGGGAGCATAGCTATTTCTCTGTAAATGTGAATCGTCGTGTGTGTGATAAAACCAAACATTAAAAAAAGGATAACATTTGTGAATCTAATCTAGCTACCACGCAGGAAAGTTGGTTGTTGCCATCGTAACCCTGTCATTTCAGTTCGTTCGCCTACTGTTGCTGCACTTCATGGTATACTTAATTTCACGGAAATCGATTTTTAAATACTCATCATGTTAAAGTTTTCAATTATATTTTTGGTGTACTTTTGTGTTTATTGGTCTAACCTAGAGTTAGTATTCGATGTCTCGTGATAAATGTGTTGTTTTATAATGTTCAAGAAAAAAATGCTCTCGAATGAATTGCATTAGTTTTGAAGACTATTTCCCACAAAACTTGCCAGCTATTGATCTTTCCAGTGAATTCTTAGTTGTAATGAACGCTACACTAACTCAAAACACGTGCATTTCAACCACCCTTCAAATAACGAATTAGGGTAACTGTTCCCAAATTAATCTCGTTGTTCCTATATTCATCTTACTCTGCATCAAGGAATTGTAGAGGAAAGAGTTAAACTTTTGTATGTTTCCTTTCCTTGAACTTTTTAAGTAATTATATAGGCTAACTATTGCTAACAAACATTTTAAATCAACCCAGTTACGCGTTAATCCTTTGATTTCGAATTGGATGAATCGCAAAGTGATTAGAATAATCATGGAAAATCTCCCCTAAGTAGAAGATACGAGCACAATTTGCTCAAATCATTCTTAACCATTACGTTGCCAAGCTCAATTGTCAATTTTAGAGAAAATATGGCAGCTGTAAAATGAACACCACAGTCTACAACAACTTCTTGTTAAAATGATACATGCTAGTTTTCTCAACTTGAACTAAAAAACTGTTAAATTGCAAAATTCGAGGGACCGAAAACATCATCATGAATTGTTCGATCCATTGATAGAACCAAGGATAGAACCTTGCCTCTTATCAATGTTTACAGTATGTTTGGAAAAATAACCATATCTTCAAATTAATTTATGCACGTAATCACAGAACGTAACTTACCTGCTTTTCTGCATGTCACATTTAGATTGGAAATCAAAGCATGCGTTTCATGTTGGTTTTTGTTTAGAACCGCAGCAATAGTTTGGACTACTTACGGAAAATCTAGAATCTCAAACATAAAATTATAGTTCGGACATTGAAGAAGATTGAACATTGACCAAAAAGAACTCCGATCAATTAAATAACTTTTTTTAAGAAGGGTCCACCCTCGTTCCGTTTCGTTAATTACAGCGCCATTATAGAACTTTCGAGGGGTTCTTAAGAACAAACAGATCTTAAGAAAACAGCGCTGACTAGCATATTATGCAAATAGTACAACGAAAAACGTGAAGTATTTTGTAGTAAGGTCTGTACTCGAAAAAAATGCACCAGACAAAAGTGCCAAAATTTTGTTTTAAACTGGATTTTCTTGAAACTTTCAGGGAATCAACTACTGCATGTGAATTATGTTTTGGCATATATATTTTATTCCATTTTCTTTTCCATCGCTGAAAGACCGTAACTTTCCATTAAGACCTCTCATGGTGCAATGGTGGAGCCGACCTTTTTGGTCACTTTCATCCATTCTTTCTTCAACTTCAGCTCGCTCTTAAGCACCTTGGACAATTTTCGAACTTTGGTCTTCATTATGGCCCAAAATCTTTCCACCGGACGAATCTCTGGTGAATTTGGGGGGTTGGCGGTTGTTGGTACAAAAACAACGTTATTGTCTCTGTACCAATCCAACGTCCATCGCGCGTAATGGCATGATATCAAGTCTGGCCAAAATAATGCCTCGCCTCCGTGGCACCGCAGGAAGGGCAACAAACGCTTCTGGAGGCACTCGGTGCGTAAATTTCGCTGTTGATGGTACCCGTTGTGATGTTCGGTTTGCTTGGTTTACCGCATTGCCATGTGGCCTGCCAGAGCAAGTATTTTTGGGCGAATTTGTCCACTTTCTTCTTCCTTATGTCTTCCGGAACATCAAACCGTGATTTGGTAACGTAAAACTCCAAGCCCAGTATCTGCTTTGCGTCTGCCTCGATGTAGGATTCGTCATCCTTAACAACACACATCGGTTTCGTTAATTACTCTCGATACAGCTTCCTTGCGCGGGATTTGGTGTTTTGTTGATCACGCCGGTTCGGTGCCTTGCGAACCATGAATACACGAAGCCCAGCTCGTTTCATGGTTTGCTGAACGAAGCAGGCGGAACACTTTGCCTTCAGAGCCGCGTCGCGAATCGAAAGGTTCGGATTACACTTGAAATAATCCAACACCTTCCGGGCCTTCACAGGGTCAGCTGTCTTCGATTTTCTTCCACTTCCAGCCCGCCGCTCGGTCGTCTGGGACTCCTTAAACGATTTTATCACGCGAGACACAGTTGTATGGGTGAATCCCATTTGTCTTCCGATCCATCTCATGGTCGCAGTCGGATTTTCCATGACGGCGCGCAAAATTCTTCGGAGATTTTCTTCTGGTTTTGATGACATTTCAATTGTTTGTTATGAACCCACGGCAAAAAAGTTACATACGGATAAAAATTGGTGCATTTTTTTCGAGTACAGGCCTTAGTAACCCTGACCACTTGACCTTTGAAATACTCAATATTCTGTATTAATATGATCACTTCTAAAACACAGAGAACATTGATCAAAACTGTTGCCATAAGAAAGGAAACAGTACTCAAATAGTTTTCTGAAAATGCTGAAAGAATTTCACACCACGTCTTGTTTATAACGCGGTTTATTGAATGGATCTGGCAGGTATCACTCAAACTCCGGAATAAGGCAAAATTTTAAAAATCTTTTTCTTTTTGAATCTCGAAGAAAGTTACGCAAGTTGATGCGTTTTCTAAAAATTTGCAATTTGATGGCTCGTTTTTTATAAATTCTCCGATAAAAAGTGCCGAATGAATTGCTTGTGAATTCAGTTTGACAATTATTGGTGGTTCAAATCAGTTTAATGCGGAATTTAGCCCAAGAATTAGTTATTTCGTCTGTCATATGACAGTTTCGAAGATATTTTCGGAGCTATAAGCAAATAAGAGTAAGCCGAACTCAAATATAAGTAGACTGCCAATGGAGGAATCCAGGTAACGCAAAAGTGAGGTTAAACGTCGTAGATGGCGCCCTTTAAACAAAAATTTGAGTTGTCTAAGCAAATTAATTGGTGATAAAAAGATAAGAAAATCGATGATAATTACGATACTGCAAAATTCCAAACAGTTTTAAAAATAACTAAAAAGATATTATCAATTTCAGTTTTAGATACTACGATGTTTAACCTCACTTTAGCTTTACTTGGATTTCTCCATAGGTGTATAACAGTCTCACTAACATAGAGGAAATCAAGCTAAGTTGGGATTGTTCTGCTTTTATGGGCAGTATACTTCTATGTAGATAGTGCTGAAACGAGAGCAAGGAACAGATTTAAAAAAAATGTGGCAGAACCTTTTCTTCCATGGAATGAACATTTGAATCGCTACTCCGCAATCCAAGGAGAGATACTGTAACTAAACTTGTTTTTTTTTTTACCTCGAATAGCAGAGAAATCAATGAAGTTAGCTCCAAACAATAAAGTTAAAAACTACAATTACTTTTCCTGTTCAGAGCCTACTGGACCACTAAGGCTAACATTCTGAGTTCAGAAAATTGAACCAACAGATTACTACTTTGCCATTGAAAAAAAAACACCTTTTTTCTTGAGATTCTAGAAGATATGCAAAATATTATTATTTTTAGATCGAATAGTACGAATGGTATACAATACATTAGTATTCAGAAGATACTTCTCGACAGAATAGCCCATTCGTATCCATCACTGTGTTACCCTCATCGATAATGTGAGTTTCTTGCATTGACCGTGTATGACGAACGCTTAAATGTGGTTTGTGTACAGGGAAGCGTTCTTCACTAACTTTCGGTGCTTGCATTTACTGTACTCGTATGTGTTGTGCAACACGGTCGTTTAAATGAACTAACTTATCATTATTGCATGGAAGGTGCTGAGTACTTTCTTCAGAATTTTTTTCTAGTTTCGCTAACAAGTAAAGCGATACTGGGTGAAACTTCTCAATAAAGTATTCAGCGCACGGAAAATGGTTCATTCCGTGTAGCTTTCGTTCTGAGTTGGAAAAATTGTGTCAAACGTGTTTCTTAATTTATTTTTTTCAAAGAGAGGAGTCATTGAAGAGAAATCAATGGAGTTAGCAACGTTATCATTTAAGTTCTATCTAGATATCATCAAAGAAACCTTGAACAGTCTTAAATATGATAGAAACTCAGACCAAAAATGTGCTTGAATATTTGCTAACTTTGTCACTTTTGATACTGATTTTGGTCAGTTTTCATATGAAAAAAATAACCAAAATATTATTTAATTTTGATGTTTGATTACCGGTAGAAAATGCTGGACCTAGTGAATCGTTATTTCATAATCTGAGACTTATCATAAAATTAATTCAAGCAGTTTAATCTACGGTTCCGACCATTTCAATTTTGCCATAATATTTATGTTGATATGTTTGTGTTTTGATTGTCACTTATCGTAATTTATCTCCCTTTGAGTCCCCGTAGTCGCTAATTAAAGCTAATTATTCGATCACAATTTTAATTCAAGATCACAATTTTAAGTCATCTTCTCTTCTGTTTTTAAAGTTGCAATTAAGATTTTAAGTCTTCCTCTGTATCGAGAATTTGATACACATCGTTATAGCAAAAAAATTAAAGCTTAAGTTTGACCATCGTTATTTTATGATCTCGCACAAAATATTCTCGATATTATATTTTACTTTCGTTGTGTTTTTATTTTTTCAAAACTTACCCAACGAATCCGTTAAAAAAAAATTAACGCAAGCAGGAATTGGCGAACCAACATGTCAGCCGTCGTTTTCGTTTTTGTGTTATGGCCACTGCAACTATAAACTGTCCTTACACAACGGAGGCTTGAAACATTTATGAAAACGTATTTATTACAAACGTGCAATACGGCGTAGCTCAAAAACGAAAATGACCACAATCGGATATCTTCAATAGTATTAGATAGGTAGGCATCACGTTTTATTTGATGGAACCTTTAAAGAATGAAAACGAAAGTATCGTGGGCTTAGCAAAAAGAACACAGTTATGTCCAAATATTCTTAAGAAGTAAGAAGATGAAGAAAACTGTGCAACAAGTTGATAAGCTTCACTTTGTGTAAAAAGAGTAAAGTACTCCGGTAGCTATAAGAATTCGTTAAACCTTACTGAAAGATAGGAATTAAAGTTTAACTTAATTGAAATAAGAACAAAAAGATTTTACTGTAAATATACATTTAAGTTTAGGGCGCAAAACCGAAAATCGCGCAAAGCGTTGCTATTTTACACAGATGGAGTTACAGGATGGAAAGCGCAAGCTACGTATCTGCAACTATGGAGATAAAAATTCAATTAACATATGGTCCAAAGAAACATGATGGAAAAAATGAACACTGATTAAATTTGCCAGCGGAAAGAAACTCCGCATCCCATAGAAAACCGACATTCGGTGGGTGCAATGCGATGCTTTACTTCCCATCCTGCCAGGGCTGTTGCAGAACATCGTAGAAAAATCAAAGAACGAAGATTAAAAATATGACGAAGAAATAGAAGCATGACAACAATGCAGTGCAGTATGGAAAAACTTTTAACCGGTTAAGTAAATTTATGTACGCTATTATATGATGGAACATACTGAATGCAGAAGAGAAACTATGAGAAATAAAAACTTTTTTAATGTAAATAATAATAAGCATTTTTCATTTTCCCTCAGTATCACCTTTCCTGAAGCTTATGTTGGAGAAGATTATTCACATCGTACCACATCTGATGGTGAACTAGCAGAGCAATAAAATGTGCATCATCACAGAAATTTCTTTTATTAAACAAAAGATGATACAATCCACGAATATTTTTTTATTTATAACTGTTTGTCTTGTCGATTCGACTTTGAGGACATAAGTCCCAGAACACGAGTACAAAATTGTTATAATATTAGTGGAATTAGCCCTTATAACGGGTGGCACCTAAAATTTCGGAAATATTTTCTGAAGCTATCAAACAATGACAAACATGCTTGAAGAAGTTCTGATTTATTGAAATTCAAGATTCATTCAGCCTTATTCTACGTGGCGTGTGAGTCGAGACGACTTGCTCTCACATACGAGGTGACAATTATCTTCGTGCAAATCAAATGGAAAGTCATATCACACGAGGCGACAATTGTCACCTCGTAGGTGAGAGCGAGTCGTCTCAACTCACACGCCACGCAGACTAAGGCTGATTGTCAATTGGTCGAAAACCAAATTAGTAAACAATTGAAAACGGTGTTGTATGGCTTTCATGTCAATTTTGCGAATGCATCTCTAGATTCAACTAATCAATTGTTTGCAATTCATGGCAAACAGTTGATATTTTTGTACACCAAGAGCTCAAAATTCCAAGGAAATTTTCGTCTGTTTTTTGTTTTTGTTTTTGCGTAATGTGGTGACGCTTTATCCGGCCAAAACACATATTGTCCATCTTCATGATGTCAAAACATTCTTCAAACAGTCACACACGAGACCAAAACATTCTTCAAACAGTTATTCAGGAACACAACTTAATTGATAGCCAAACTAGAGGTCATGAATGGCTTAAAAATACCTCTCTCGGAAATGACAATGTACAGCATCACTTTCCACTCAAACTTATATTTAAGTTTATATTTTATATCCTCGCAACTCCTCTGACCTGAATCCAACGGATTACTACATCTTATCCATTCTTGAGTCCAGAGCATGTACTAAGCTACACGCATCGCTGGATCATTTAAAAGAAAGTCTAACCAAAACCTGGGATGCTATATCTATTAAGGAACTAACGTACATAGTCGATGAATTCCCTAAGCGAATGAAGGCGTATGTAAAGGGTGTTCCGATCAAAATTTAGTCAAACAGTGGTGTGTATGAGTCGATCAAAGTTTTTATTAATAAATCATATTCTTTTTCTTTTTCAAGTTCAGTTAATGCAATACAGGAGAAATATTCAGCTATGCTTCCTTTTCACCGAATGTGAATTGCCGGGTCTGCCATAAGATTTTGTACAATCTCCTTGTCCACTTTATTCGCCGCAGAACGCCAGTTTGCCTTGAACAATTGCTCGCTCAAGACAGCTTTTTGAGTCTTCTTAAGGTTCCGCTTGACGATGGCCCAATATTGTTCGATTGGGCAGAGCTCTGGCGTGTTGGGAGGGTTCTTGTCCTTGGCCACCACTTGAGCGTTGTTGGTAGCATACCACTCCATGGCCTTTTTCGGTAATGGTAAGATGCCAAATCCGGCCAAAATAGAATGGAACAATTGTGTCGCTTCAGGAAAGGCAGTAGACGTTTCTGTAGGCACTCGCTCAAATAAATTTCCTGGCTGACGGTTCCGGTCGCAATGTAAACGTTGCTCTTCAAGCCACAGGTACAGATGGCCACACCAGATATTTCTTAGCGAACTTTGACAGTTTAATGTGCTTGAAAATATCTGCCACCTTTCCACGCCCGGTTGCCATATACAATTCCTGTCCAGGAAGCTATTTAAATCTGCCTTGAGGTAAGTTTCATCGTCCTGTACCACGCAATTAAACTTCAACATCGTCGTATACAACTTTCGCGATTGTGCTTTGGCTAACGTGTTTTGTTTATCATACCGATTTGGAGTCACCACTTTCTTGTAAACCGACAGTCTAGCTCGTTTTTTAGCTGTATCCACAGTTGAAGGCGCCACCCTCAGCTTCTTTGCGACATCTCGGACGGAGAGGTTGGGGTTCCACTCGAAACAGCGGGCAACTCTTTTTGTTGTCGCTGTGGCCCCCGGCTTTCGATTTCCTCCCGATCCAGCTTTCCTGGCTATCGACGAACGTTCAGTAGATTTTGCCACTTTCAACCATTTCGCCATCTTGGGGTGAAAGTAGTTTGGATTTTGGCCATGCACGAACTTTGATGCGTTGCTTCTCTTCCTTCAACGACGTTTTGATAACTGAAGTGCTAATCTCAAAATCAAAATAAAGGCATGATACTACATGCACACATATTAAAAATGAGGAGTGTGCCAATTTTTTTAATGCAAGATGAACGAAAATGCGTCAAGTTTAAGTCGACCAAATTTCGATCGAAACACCCTTTAGTAGCCATAGGAGGACATTTTGAGACATCGATGTAAATATTACTATCTATGTTAGTGTATCTAAATTTTTCATAAATTCATCACATCAGAGAATCCTAATTCAATTAACAAAAAACAAAAAAAAACAGTTACAGTGCAACTGATGTGCTATGCAATGTTACCCCATGTTGATATGCTCGAATCTTAAATTTATTACTATCATATAAATTTAAAAAAACACAACATGACATAATAAAATTAGACTGACTTTTATATTGTTATAAAAATATAAAACATGCAAAGCTGGTGATGTGATGTGATGATGTGATAAGAACCCACCATCAATGCAAGGATTATCTATGTCTGCAGGACTATCCTCAGCAGACTTCCCCGAGAGAATAGTCTACGTGATGGCTTGTTGTAGCAGGGCCAGTCGATCACAATGAAGACCCTTTGAAAGACCATGGCCAGATCTTCGCATGACAAGGGGCTGGCGACTCCACGAACCCTTGTCAAGTCAACAAATCCTCTGACTGCCTTAGGCTACCACCCCTTATCACAGTTATATAGTTGTTATAGGAACAGTGGAAATTTTTAGCATGAATGATGATTTATAAAAAACGTAAGTACAAAATGCTGGAAATTTCAAGGCTATATTGAATCTTAGATTCAATTAACAAATTTATTTTAGTTTTTATTTGTACTAGTGAATATGCTAAGATATTGCAAATTTCTACTCTTTCTAAAAAAAAGTAGTTTAAAATTTAAATATCTAAAAAATCTAAAAAAAATTAAATATCTAAAATTTAAATAAATATCCTACTAGCCCAGGAAACGTTGCAAACAGAATAGATCATTTCAAAAATCAAATCAAAAATAAATCAATTTCAATTGAAGATATTATTTTTTAAGATATGTGATAAAATAATGATATGTGGGAAATAATAGCAATTGGAGTTATCGAAGAGCCCGGTTTGATGATTTCCGAAATAAATGGCTTATCTATGCATAATACCACTAAAAATAATATTTAAATATAGTCCTATACTGCTTTAAATCGCATGCCATTATTTTATCAATATAGTAGTTGAAGTTCTGAAGTGCAATTTGAAAGTAAATGTTATATTGAAATGCTAAAAAAACAAATTGAACCTATCATCTATGTTATGTTGCTCCAGGCTCTTGAGATGCACGGTTTTGGAATGCAAAGATGATTCCAAAGGGTGCTGAAATTATTAATGGATATTAGAATGGAAAGTTATATGATATTATTTACAGTTCACACCTCTTCACTTCACTATGGACAACACTGCCCAGACTACGCCAACCTGCGTCTCCATGTTTCAGCTCTCGGTTTTTTTTTTTGTGATCGTAAAATATAAAATATGCAAAAAAACATGAAATGCTGGTCTATATAAATGAAATCTTCAAGAAATATTGGAAAAAGTGATCGATGTTACCGCGTTTTACGGAAGACATAATAATTTAAAAAAAAAGCAACGTTATCAAGAGAGCATTTATAAATCCTTATTCCTTTTTATTTCAATACATAATCTATTCAAGCGTGCCGCCTGCATTTTTTAACTGGTGATGTCAGCCACACAACTTGAATCATTCAGTTCTTATCATCAATGTCTATTGTAATGATTCATAATGACCTAAACGCGAATAATTAGCTCATTGAATTTTTTTACCTAAATCTTTACACGAAATCGGCTGATCCAACATTTCTGTAGACAAAAGTCGGAATTCCAAATTATTTATAACGATTTTCATCATTTAAACAGATCCGACACACTCAATTTGCTCAGTAATCTTTCAAACAGATGAAAATATCGGTAAACTTAAAAACAATTTTAAAAATTCTTTCGAAATGTAAACTGAATGCTTCATTCCAACATTATCTTTTGATAGGATAATATAATATTTTTATGATGATCCTTACATTGTTACTGAAGTTTCATCATTCATCAGCACGAACCAAATACCGGTGGTGATCTAGTTTGACCTCTGAAGTGGTCCTTCTCGAACATAAAGACGACAGCAGTTACACCTCGTCCAAATTCCCATAATTACATCCGATCCGGCTGTAGATTACAAGATTATAATATATCCGGTATATTTTCACGATTACTGTCCATTTTGTCTGATAAAGGGCTCACCAATACATTTTTTTTATTTTTTTTTGTACCTTAGAGCCAGAGCTGCTGGAGTGATGTCAACCGTTTTTCAATTGTGTCCACCGCTTCATGCATGAGGCTGTTGCCTTTCAGTTGACTTATTATTTTATTTTGGCATTTCATCTGCTTGTTTATAAAATTTCGTAAATCTATCAATTCGAGTACACTGTTGGCAAAGTGGGAGCACATAGTTACGGAGGTTTTCTTCCCAGTCTCATTTTGCACCAATGCATGCAGCGTGAAAAATCCACCCACATGAACCATTGCACTTCCAAAGATGAAGAAAGCTTGATGTACGATATTCAGGTGCATTACAGTTTTCTTGTGGTGATAATTTAAAATACTAAAACATTTTAGAATTAAGTTTAAAAAGTCACAAAGAGCTAGTTAAAAAAATGTAAATACGTGTCTACGATAGAGTCACGAAATGCGGTCAGGTTTGAGCGTTTATACCTCAGTCGTTTCTCACAAAAAAATTTGAATAATTTCCCCAATCGATCGAAAATATTTCTATGCGTTGTTTCCGATAATGATTTTTAACATTAAACTATTTAAATTAACGCAAATATTAGGCAAATAAACCCAAATATACGCTATACGGAACTATCAATACTTTATCTTCATTTATATCCGTTCTAGCAATAAATTATCTGTCCACTCCTAGAGCCTTTCATGTAGAGGGGAATTATCTGCTCCTGACAAATTTCTCATTCGTTGCTAAAGTTGCTAAAGTAAAACAGACTCCTATGGCACAAGGTGAAGATAGGTTTAGCATTTTTTGTGTTTGTTTTGGAGATGGAATACTACTTATTACAAAAGGTGTTAATAGAGAAAATAATAGTTTTTATTTTTTCACAAGACTCAGGTAATTATGCGGTAATATGTGGCTCCTCTTTTATCCTTCAGGCTAATGTCATAATGACCTGAGTTTTGTCTGAAAAATTTGACCATTTTCAATATAAAATGCTCTCACACCCAAGGCAAAAATCCTCGTGTTTTTTTTCTCATTATAGCGAATCTAGCATAGAGAGATTCTCTCCGGTCTCGCTCTCTTTCATTTATTACAGCGCCGTTTAAAAACCTTCGAGGAATCCTTTAGTACAGATCGAAACACAACAGCTGGCTAGCATACACTACAAATAGTAGAATGAAAAACATAAAGTTGATTGGAATATGAATGAAAGAGAAAGTATTTCGCCCTAATCTCGAAAAAAAACGAAAAACAATTTTCTCGAAATTTGAGGCATATGAAATCAAATAAAACTTGTAAAACTCTACCAAAGCAAGAAGTAAAACCTAACAAACGTACTATTCGATCTCTTTTTGATCGGATTAGTGTGTGGCCCAGGTGACAAAACTATGACTGAAATTACCGTTCATAACCGTAAAACATCGGATTGCGACTTTGGTAACATGATTTTTTTTGGGTTTGACGCTGTTTTTTTCTTTTATTATTTATTATAGACGGAATTTAATTCGACCCTGCATGGTACTGTACTTTTTGCAACGCTTTTGATTTGCGAAATGAATTTCAATACATTCATGCAAACTTAACCTCAGAAAGTTATGCGAACTTGCCTCAGATGAGGATGCAGGGCTGCGTTAAGAACTGGTATCAGATTATTTGTCAGGATTACAGCATGCGATCAATAGTATCAAAATCAATGTCAAATGTATCCATGACTCACAGTTCTAATCAGTATTGTTTCATTAGACCAATGTCCGTTAGGTCGAAGTACGTTAGACCAAAATTCAGTAGGCTGAAGGTCATTAGGCCGAAGTAAGTTAAGCCAAATCGGTCATAAGCACAGATGGCTACAGCAAAGGACAAATCACTATAGGATTTGTTCAAAACACCAATAACCGCAGCAGTATTTAATCTATCATTTATGTTTCTTACATTTTACGTCAATTATTCATCAACAGCGAAAGGTTTTTTTTTTTTCAATTGTAAAGCATCATAAAATGGAAAGGAGTAATATTCCGGTGTAGAAAAAATGCATTGGGGCACCGGTTTAGCTTTTACCGTCCCCATTTCCCTGCTCAAATTAATAACATAAGTATCATAGAACAATACAACTCTTCTATGTACATGTTTCATAGAAGGAAAAAGCGCCTATTATAGATATATTTATAAAGCCACCTGAGCTTATGACCGATTCGGCCTAACGTACTTCATCCTAATGACCATTACGGTACAATGTACATCGACCTAACGTACAACGTCGATCTAATGACCTGACACCGTTCAAATCAAGGGATAATCAACTGGGCAAACTGGACGGAAATACATCCCGGCACAATCCTTAAATAACGGCAGCACTGTTGAACGCTGAACTTTGGCTTACTCGATTTACCCGTTGTTAACGTGAAACGAAAATAAAACATTGTTGTTAATAATGCCAACTTTGTTTCAAAGATTCAACTTAAACATAACAAGAATTGCAACTTTGAATATACAACACTGTACAACACTGAATATACAACAAGAACACTGTGCAGACTTCTTCAGCGTCGTGTACCAAGGAAGTCGGGTAGTAGTCGTGTGTAGTACACGACACTGAAGGAGTATGCACATTTTAGACAAAATACGCGTATCTGTTAGTGATATAGACTGTGCTACTAATACACTGCACTGAGCATTGCAGCATGCACTGATTTTTGAGCACATTGGGGCGAAAAACGATGCTGAATTCTGCGGAGGCACACATGACAATGGTGCTAATGCTGATGCTGATGAAGGATTGAACTGGACGACGTCATATGGCATCAACGTACATAGAAGCACCAGTCCGGGAGACATATCTGTCGAAGCTACGGGTGATTGTAGGGTACCGAAGCGGGCATCCCAAATGACATTGACGTAGACACACTTGCTGTTGCCGAAGCGGATGATCCAACGGTTGGTGAGGAGGCTCGCTGCATGAGCGGCATATGCGACGGGGTTGATTGTGCCAGGGGTACTTTTCCGACGATACCTTTTTTTTTCACCGACGCCAGGGAGACGACTACCTATCGAGTCATGACCATGAACCGGGACCAACGGCTTTACTTTCCTTCCGAAGGAAGACGTGACCAGATTTTTACGCCTCAGAAAAACCACCGACGTCGCCTGGGATACCACTGCACCATCGACGCCGTTTCCGACGATTCTTTTGAAAATAGCTTTCGGGGCTGGAGCTCTATCTTGTTTCGGATCGCTGTGCTAGCGCTGTGTGGGTAGCGATGGATGTTTCAGGAGGCTCTGCTGATTCTTCCCGTCTGGTAGCTGTTCTAGAGATAGGTCAGGGCCGCTAGCGGTAGTAGCGTTCGGCTTCGTCTGGCAAGATGGTACAGGCGGCGTTGATGGAAGACCTACGTTACCGTCAACTCATACACGTTGTTGTCATTTGCTACTAGAGTATCGACCTTGCGAAGAACAGTTCTATCCTTAAAAGTTTCGGGAACAGTCAAGATTAGCAATAAAGGTAGCTGGAATTAAATGGCAATAACTCATCTTTCTTCTAGATAAAATTGTTTCAGCTAATTCATATGTAAACTCTGAATGAACAGGCCATCGATAGTAACGAATTTGCTGGGACAGCTGCACCAATTTGTATTCGCTAAATCCTATGAATAAGCATCCCAAACTGCAAAGACACCGGAATATCTGTTTACAGAATTGAAGATGGTTCGGTTAGAAGCCATTGTGTTTAGTACCAGAGGGTCATTGCGAGTGATGTGACACTGTAAATGACTTTCTTTCACTTCACCAAGTGACTGGGACTCTACCCTATTGAATACAGTGCACGAATGAGACAGAAACAACCAGTCGTAATCAACCAGGAAATCAATATTATATATGAACGATGATAGGAAACAATTCTAACGACTATATTATTATTTTACTTAAATTTCAATTAGAACAGAAACATAAGATATAAAAGCCAACATGTGGTAATACCATATTTATACTGTAGAACAAACCATTGTGACCACTGAGAGAACTTCAATTGTTCAACATTTGCTACCCGTTTTTAGTAGGTTATTCTAAAGATGGTGCTGAATTTCTCATAAGAACTTGTCGCACATCAATTTTATGTCCATCCATCTACTATTTAGAGCAAAAAAAAATACAACAACCATCTTGGAACCATTGAAAATCATTTTAAGATCATGCTAAAAATGCTTTATGGTACAAGATATCAGCAGGTCATTAGGCAAGAATTTCATGAATTCAAGCTAAACAATGCATTAGGTCCTAAGTAACATTGAGAGATTCTCTTCGTCGAGTTTCTCTTTGGTTAATAGCTTGTCTATTGAACGATTTGCTGGTGTTGTAGACGTATTGGATCCTTAATCACACTTTATACTACCGTACTGTTGGTTGAAAATACTTGAAAATGTTTTTATATAGCCGTAGGAACGCAAAGAGAAAGTCGACAAAGAGAGTCTCTCAATGTTACTTAGGACCTAATGCATTGTTTTGCTTGAATTGATGATGGTAAGTTCTTCCTCCACTTCTCGGTTGCCTTAACTTTTTAACATATTGTTGATTTTAGAATTGGTGAATCAGATGAAAAATCTATCTATATATATAAAAATGGATTTCTGTCTGTCTGTCTGTCTGTCTGTCTGTCTGTCTGTCTGTCTGTCTGTCTGTCTGTCTGTCTGTCTGTCTGTCTGTCTGTCTGTCTGTCTGTCTGAACCTAATAGGCTCGAAAACTACTGAACCGATCAGCGTGAAATTTTGTATGGAAAAGGTTTTGTGGCCGGGGAAGGTTCTTATGATGGTTTGAGACCCCTCCCTTCTCTGGAAAGGGGGGCTCCCATACAAATGAAGCACAAATTTCTGCATAACTCGAGAACTGATCAAGCAAAAGAACCCAAATTAAGCATGCGGAAGTTTTTGGAGGCAATAAATGTTTATATGGTAGTCAGAGACCCCTCCCCTCTCTAAAAAGGGAGGCTCCCATACAAATGAAACAGAATTTTCTGCATATCTCAAGAACTAATCAAGCAAATGGAACCAAATTTTGCATGTGGGGTTTTGTGGAGACATTTTTTTTTCTATGGTGGTTTGAGACCCCTCCCCTCTCCTAGGAGGGGTGCTGTCATACAAATGAAACTAAAATTTCTCCATAACTCTAGATCTAATAAAGCAAATGGAACCAAATTTGGCATGCGGGGATTTTAAAGGCAATGATTGTTTCTACGATAGTATGAGACCCCTCCTCTCTCTCTGGGAGAGGGGGGGGGGTGTCATATAAATGAAACAAAAGTTTCTATATATCTCGAGAACTAATCAAATGGAACCAAATTTGGCATGTAGAGATTTTTGAAGGCAAGAAATATTTCTAAGGTGACCCTTCACCCCTCCGCCCTCTGCAAGAGGGGGGCTCTCATACAAATGAAACACACATTTGTGCATAACTCGAGAACTAATCAAGCATATGGAACCAAATTTGACATCTGAAGGTTTTTGGAGGACCGAAATGTATCTATAGAGGTTTGAGACTCCTCTGTCATCAGGAATGGGCCAAAGGGGGGGGGGGCTTCCATACAAATGAAACACAAATTTCTGAATAACTCGAGAACTTATCAAGTTAATGGAACCAAACTTGGCGTGTGGAGTTTTTCGAAGGCAAGAAATGTTTCTATTGTGGTTCGAGACTCCTCCGCTCACTGAAAGAGGGGTCTCTAATATTTGTGAAACACGAATTTTGCATAACTCAAGAACAAATCAAGCAAATGGAACCAAATTTGGCAAATGGAGGTTTTTGAAGGAAACAAATGTTTCTAAGGTGGTTTGAGACCCCTCCGCCTTCTGAAAGGAGAGACTTCCATAAAAATGAAACATAATTTTTAGCATAACTCGAGAGCCAATGAAGCAAATGAAACCAAATTTGGCATGTTGAGGTTTTTGGAGGCAAGAAATATTTCTATGGAAGTTCAATACCCCTCCCCATTTTGAAAGGGGGGGGGGCTCCCATACAAATAAAAAGCAAATTTCTGCATAACTGGAGAACTAATCAAGTAAATCAAACCACTTTTAGCATATGGAGGTTTTTGGAGGCTAGATTTCTGCATAAAAATGAATATCTGTCTGTCTGTTTGTTTGTCAGACCCTTATAGACTCGGAAAGTTCTGAACCGACCAACGTGAAAATTTATATGAAGGGGTTTTCGGGGCTGGAGAAGGTTCTTATGATTGTTTGAGACCCCTACTCTCTCAGGAAGGGAGGCACTCATACAAATGAGACACAAATTACTTCATAACTCCAGAACTAAACAAGCAAATCGAATCAAATTTGGCATGTGGGGGGTTTTGAAGGTAAAAAACCATAAAGATGCCAGTTATATTAAATTTCCCTTCATTTAGTTGCAAGCGTAGCAGCGCACGCACCGGACGCAGCTATTATATGTATAACAATGAATTTCTGTCTGTCTGAACCTTATAGAATCGAAAACTACTGAACCGATCGGCGTGAAATTTTGCGTGGAGGGGTTTTTGGGGTCGTAGAAGGTTCTTATGATAGTCTGGAACCCCTCCCATATCTGGAAGGGGGGAGGGCTCCTATACAAATGAAACACACATTTCTGCATAACTCGAGAACTAATCAAGCAAAGGAAACCAAATTTAGCATGTGGGAGTTTTTGGAGACAAGATATGTTTGTATGGTTTCTTGAGACCCCGCCACCCTCTGGAAAGGGGGGCTCCCATACAAATGAAACACAAATTTCAACCAAACATGAGAACTATCCCTACTGCCATGGAAATTTGTATGCAGGGGTTTATGGTTTGGAAAAGTATCCTATGATAGTTCGAGACCCCTCCCGCCTATAGAAAATGGGGCGCCCATGCAAATGAAAAACAAATTCCTGCATAACTCGAGAACTAATCATGCAAATGGAACCAAATTTGGTATAGCGAGTTTTTGAAGGCAAGAAATGTTTTTATTGTAGTTTAAAGCCCCTCCTCTCTCTCTGAAAAGCAGGGGTCCCCATACAAATGAAACACAAATTTCAAACAAACATGAGAACTATGCCTACTGCTATGCAAATTTGTATGCAGTATGTCCGGATTTTTTATGCTGGGATTTTTGGAGTCGGTGAAGGTCCTTATGATGATTCGAGACTCCTCCCCCATCTGGAAGGGGGGGAGCAAATGGAACCAACTTTGGCATGTGGGGAGTTTTAAATGAGCAGGTTCTATTAAATTTTCATTCATTTTGTTGCATGCGTAGCAAGGCTCGCACCGGGTTCAGCTAGTAGAAGAATAAAAGACTTTGGAGAAACATGAACAAATTTACAAATTTAGGGTTGCCAAACTTATGGAATATTGACATTTTGATAAGCACTCTTTAATTGACAGCACAGCTCGCCACACACTTCAATAATTCGGCAAGATTTAAAGTATGCCCAGTTGATTACCCCTTGGTTCTGACTGAACAACATGCATAAAGTATACAGTTTCCACTCCAACACATGGAAATGCACATTCAAAACTTAACACCGCCTCTGGGTACCTTCATGGGAGAGGGAGAGAACAATGTCAAAAGAAAAACTCCGAGCAGTATCGGGTAAAGATGCTCAAACACGACGTCGGTCTACGATTCAAAGGCAAAGCAACCGCCAACGTGATCAGAAGCATACGTCAAGTGCCGGTGGAAAATTGCGCGCCTGCTGGGTTCAATACGAGTACGCCTAAAAGCGCATGCGCGCTCTCAGTGGCAGTTGAGTTTGGAGAGTATAAGGAAAATGTGGAAAAACACTCGCCAAGGCCCAGTGTTTATGTTGCGTCTCCAGCTGGCTGTTTCGAGTGAAAGCTATTGATTAAAATGTGTTTATTATGTGTGGTACTGGCAAGCCATTTAAAGTGAATGATTTAACATGCAACATTGCCAGTCGAAAATAGTGAGTCACTCAGTGTGACGAAGATTTTTCCTGATAATAATAATGCATAATAGTATAAAATCCCCACAAACAGTATGCTAAAGTGCTATGTAAAACGATGCAGTAAACTCGTGAACCCCACTTACATGTAGTGACGCAGAAAACGAAACAGCAGTAGCATCGGGGTCTGCCTCTAATCGAAGACAAATGTGTTAAAAATAGCATCCAAAAACAGTAACAAGACATGGAAATTTTCACGCAAACAGTTTTAGTGCACGTTTTGCATCTTCCGGTAGAATAGTGTACCGCCCTGAACTGTGAATATCCACGACAAGAAACATCATGGGAAACACCCAAGCGGCAGGTGAAAGCAAAGGCAGCCTTCCGAGGTTGCCTAAGCAGAATCTTGTGAAAGGTCGCAG
This sequence comes from Aedes japonicus, assembly GCA_034211315.2. NCBI lineage: Eukaryota > Metazoa > Arthropoda > Insecta > Diptera > Culicidae > Aedes > Aedes japonicus. The sequence continues at coordinate 60,633 of JASCZW010007298.1, forward strand.
TTTTATGAAATTCGGTAAGAAAAAGCAACTTCTTGTGGATCACGATGGCACTTCAACGATGGCCATCGAATGTAGCAGCAAATCCGACGTAGATGCTGACAATGAGGATGGGTTTTCTCACATATTGATTGAGCACGGCGCAACAGCAACAACACCACCAATAGTAGCCACAGCAGCATCCACCGCTGGCCAAGGTCAGCAACTGTCGAAATCAGCTGATTCGCTACTCACGGAAGACGCCATCAGCAGACGAGAGTACGAATTCATCTCAGGCCACGAAAATAATGAAAAGTTCGCCAAATGTGATGGAGGTGAGTTTTACACCGCATAAACGAAAAACAAAAACAAAAGCACGCTTTTCTGATTTATGATTTAGGAGCCCGTTATTTTCATTATTTCATTAATTAAAGCGTGACTTTATGCTCTTACGCGAAGCGTAGCAAGGGCATAAAGCATGGAACAAACTTGAATAGCTAACGACGTGACCGAAGGCGGTATCAAAAAGAAAGAAAATGTATGCAAATTCAATTAAACATTTGGTTAATTTCCGTTGGTTACTTTCTCTTGGTTGCTGCAAAGCAAATAAATATATTAACGATGGTTACTTTATATGCAATATTAAGCTCGGACCTGGTTATTTAGAGCAACGGCAACCGGGCTCATTTTAAACCGAGCTATGCTTTATTAACTGTAATTATTTTACATGACAAAAGAAGCATAAAATGCACAGTAGTCTCTGGTAAAGAAGATAAGTTGTTTTTTTCTGGTCAGCTTATCCAGAGAAGCATGCAGATTTATTTAAAGCTCACATTTTGGCTGCGGTACAGTCCGTTTCATTGATATTATTATTATTATTATTATTATTTATTGTTCCATATTACGTAACGTAAGACGTAAGTCTTTTTTATGCTACATCGAGTAGTTTCTAGTAGACAAAAACGCACCATTTCCTAATTTGTATTTGGAAACATTGATTTGCACAATTTGAAAAAAAAACTTTTATCTGAAATGCTCTTTACATCCTCTCATAAAAGCTATGAAAGATTCTTCATTAGAAAGATTTACAGGCAACGAATTCCAATGTTCTACAACTGGCACAAAAAAAGAATTCCCATACTTGGTTGTCCGATATCTCGGCAAAATATACTTCTTGTACCGATTACTCCTTGCAACTTGCAGTTTGCTATGTAAATACTCGGGTTGTTTTGTACTTGAAATATTGTGCAAGAGTAAGCAACAACGAAGCTTGCTAAAATTATGTAAACGACATCCTAGAAGTAAATGTTGCAGATGCAAAACGCTCGAATATCTATTTAGATTAAAAATGTATCGTATACATGCATTTAAGGCGACTTTCAACTTATTGAAAGTAGCCATAGATATAGAGTCAAGCTAGAAATCGCAAGCCATGAAATACGGGAGAATAAGACTTTTAAACAATTTCAATTTCATTGCACCGGACAAGAATGATGAAGTTCTAGAGAGAGTACGCAAACCAGCATAAATTTTCCCGCATTGTGACATTATATAGTTGTCCCATTCGAGGTTTGATTCAATACGGATGCCTAAGCTAGTTGCGTGTTCAACAAATTCAATAACCTGATTGTTGAGCTCCAGAATTGGTTTTATAGAATTTTGAAATGAACCATTTGAAATAAAGATTGCATTTGTTTTTCTGGCATCTAATGCCAACATATTTTCACAATCCCAATCATTTATTCTTTGCAAATCTTCAATAATTTCCTGAGAGATTGTCACAGCACATCTTCCATACATCTGTAGTACATTTGTGCGTCATCAGCAAAAACATGAATTTCGCAATTCATAACAACATTTGGAAGGTCGTTTATATATAGTGAGAATAAAATAGGTCCTAATATTGATCCCTGTGGAACTCCTGATGTGATTGGAAGAAATGAAGAAAAAACATTATTATTGAAAACCACCTGTGATCTTGAACAAAGATATGATTTTATAAGGTTAACAGCATGATCAGCAAACGTAAATTTAGTTTTTAGTTTGTGGCATAATATGGCATGAGATACGGTGTCGAATGCTTTAGAGAAATCTAAAAAAAATAGGACTACAGGTCGACCGTTATCAATCACGATGCCAATAAATATCATCGAAGATTTTAAGCATAGCTGTCTTAGTGCTGTACTTTGCTCGATAAACTGATTGTGAATGACTCAAAAGGTTGTGTCTGTTTATATAATTACAAATATCAGTTTTAATAATTTTTTCAAACACCTTTGATAATGCACAAAGAATACTAATTGGTCTTAAATTTTCCAGTGAGTTCAAATTTGACTTTTTCTTTATCGATATAACCTTAGATTTCTTCCAGACATCAGGAAAAACACTCGTTGTAATAAATGAATTAAATAAGTGTGTAATTGGCTCAATTAGGATCGGACAAAAAGCATTCAAAAATTTCATTGGCAACATATCTAGACCAAGACCGATAATTCTATTTTGATTACAATTTTTATTCTATTTCGATTTGCATAATCATTGAAATTGTGGGCATCAACTTCAGCGAGAACAAATCCTATGAAAGGGTGTTCCGATCAAAATTTGGTCAAACAGCAATGTGTGTGAGTCGATCAAAGTTTCAATTAATAAGTCAAATTCTTTTTCTATTTCAAGTTCAGTTAATACAGAATAAAGAAGAAATATTCAGCTAAGCTTCCTTTATACCGAATGAGAATTGCCGGGTCTTCGTTTAACACCTGCCATAAAATTTTGTACAGTCTCCTTGTTCACTTTATTCACGGGAGAACGCCAGTTTGCCTTGAACTATTTCTCACTCACAACAGCTTTTTGAGTCTTCTTAAGGTTCCGCTTGTCGATCGCCAATATTGTTCGATTAGGCGGCGTGGCTCTGGCACCACATGAACGTTGTTGGCAGCATACCACTCCATTGCTTTTTTTCCGTAATGGCAACATGCTAAATCCGGCCAACGGAACAACTGTGTCGCTTCAGGAAAAGCAGGAGACGTTTTTGTCGGCACTCGCTCAGATGTGGAGTTGCCACTTTATTGTAAGTCGACAGTCCAGCTTGTTTTTTAGCTCCATCCACGGTAAAATACGCCACTCCCCAGCTTCTTTGCGACATCTCGAACGGAGAGGTTGGGGTTCCGCTCGAAACAGCGGGCAACTCTTTTTGTCGTCGCTGTGGCCTCCGGCTTTCGATTTTCCTCCGATCCAGCTTTCCTGGCTGTCGACAAAGTTCACCGAACACTTTTAATACTTTTAATAATGGAAACAGTTGATTTAGCCAAATTCAACCATTTCGGCAACTTGGCATGAGAGTAGTTTGGATTTTCGCCATGCACGTGCAATTTTGATGCGTTGCTTCTCTTCCTTCGATGACATTTTGATAACTGAAGTGCTCATCTCAAAATCAAAATAAAGGTTTGATGCTACACACACACACATCTTCAAAATTAGGCGCAATGTGCAAATTTTTTTAATGCACTACACAGATAAAAAGAAACATTGAATTTTCTGCGTTATGTAATGCACATAAAGGGAATGCTAGATTTGCCAGAAAATAATGGGATATTTCATGTAAATTTAAGCCAGATAACGCCTGAATCCAGCCTGTTGTATGAAAGATTACCAATATTGTTGTATGGCACATGAGAATTTGCAAACAATTTCGTTGTTTACGCCTCCTTTAGCTTGGATTTAAACGAGGGGATATTTTACACGCTTGTTAAAATTAATTATTTTTTTCTGTGTATAAAAGGAAATGCGTCAAGTTTAAGTTGACCGAATTTTGATTGAAACACCCTTTAATATAAAACCAGCCTTAAACAAAATTAAGTGTATTTTGTACTCATAAAAACGCGACGCGAGATTGAATTTCTTTCTTCTTACTTAGCGTTTCAAGATTAATGCTTTTGCAATTAGTTTATTTGCTTGTTATCAACTTATTGTTCTAAATGCACTTCCACAATTATTAATTAAGAGCCTTCCATGCCAGGTACCATTCATGCATTAATGTGATTGGGTAGCGTTCTTTTGACCCTCTTAAGTCTTATAACGCTTTCGGAAGAATATTATGTACTATTCTTCAGTGCGCCGAATTTCAACCATATTTCCTGCAATCATTTTGTTCGACTGAAATAAGTTTTCGAAGTTATTTTTACTATAGTAACTGACTACCAACCCTCATTCATAAGGTTTCCAATGAAAGAATGGCCTCGAGACTTGAAAATATGTGACAGTCTTGCTGGAAGTAGTAGACAAGTGTGTTTGGATCTTAAAGTTTTGCCATAACACTTGAACGTACACGTACATTATTCATTAAGATGTAAATATATAGAGAGAATAAGTCTAACTTCTTTTATTGTAGCAAAAAATGTTCTTTTTGCAAAACTTGATTAGTTCTGCACATATCGTAGTTATTCAACGCAATAATGTTTGACTCGTGCTGAAAACATCTTTTTTGTCACTTTTTGCATAAACTACTATTATACTGCGCCGAAGAGAAAATCTCAGCCACAGCAACACCAACAGGTACATACGAACATTTTGAAAAATATTGTTCGATTTCATCCATCCCTCTAAATTAGTTAAAAACTTACGCGATATGTATCTTCTTCTTCGTATTCTTTCATAGCATTTCAAATCTATTGTTTTAAAAATCAGCTTATTGCTTGCATCTCCTGCTGCTACAAGCTGTCCACCAAAGTCATTAACATTTGCATTAAAAAAATGGATAAAAAGTGCCGATTTTTCATGGGGTTAACGTCACCCGCACTGACGAGACTACCCATGCAGCATCAATCATAATAGCCCATGAGTCAGCAGACAAAATTTGACAGCTCTATCAGTCGAACTCTAACCGTGATGGCAAAAACAGTGAAGCAACTCCGTTCAGAAGTGGGCGCGTTCAAGGAACGGCACCCCACCGCGTCGAAAACGGACACGGCACTTTGTGGACGCCAGATACGCCCATTCCGGCATCTTCAACATCTTGGCACTATTAAAGGGTGTCCACAGTTAAATTGCATCACTTTCAATAAGCTGTAACATTTTGCCCTTTGGGTTGATTTCAACGAAATTTTGGGTGAAATGACCTCAGCGTGTATTGTTTACACTGCGTATTGTTTACACAGTTTCATTGTGAAATGTATCGTAGTTTCGAAAATGGAGTCGAAGGAACAGCAAGTGCGCGAGAACATTTTGCAAACGCACCTCGACAACCCACTTCTTTCGCACCGAGCCATGGGAGAGATGTTGAAAATTCACCAGTCTACAGTGTTTCGTGTCATAAAACGTTTCGTGGAACGTTTAACTGTCGATCGGAAGAAGGTGAGTGGTAGCCAAGTGTTCCGTACTGTGTGAAGGACCACAAGCGAGTGGTTGCTGCCTTTAAACTGTTCTGTTGGGATGTCGCGAAAAAGCTGCACTTGACCAAAAGTTTCGTGCAGAAAGCCAAGAAACAAGCCGAGTTCCGTTCATTCCAAGTTCAGAAAGCTCTAAACCGCAATGAAAAACAGCATAGGACAGCTAAAACACGCGCGCGTAAGCTGCACACACAAATGTTGACGAAACCACACTGCTGCATCATGGACAATGAAACACACGTAAAAGCGGACTTTAAACAAATTCCCGGCAACCAGTATGTGACTACGAAAGACAAGTTCGACGTTCCAGGGTCTCGCAGGAAACAGCAAGTGTCAAAGCTCCCCAAAAAATTCATGATTTGGCAGGGGATTTGTTCGTGTGGTAAACGGAGCAAGCCTTTAGTGACAACTTCATCTGTAAATGGTCAAGTATACATGAATGAATGCCTGAAAAAAACGACTGCTTCCGTTTCTCAAAACACACAACGTTCCTACATTTTTTTGGCCGGACCTAACCTCTTGTCACTACTGCAAGGATGTTCTGGAGTGGTACAAGACGAATGGTGCCAATTTCGTGCCGAAGGATCTTAATTCCCTAAACTCTCAAGAGTTGCGTCCAATTGAAAAATATTGGGCTATAATGAAGCACGAACTTCGTAAGCATCTCAAAGTTATCACTACAGCACAGTAAATGTTGAAGTCATGGTTGAAGGCGGAAATTTTTTTCGGTTCAAGCGTTGTACAAAATCTTATGCATGATATTAAGAAGAAAGTTCGGGCTCTTGGATTTGGTAAAAGAAATTCAGTGAAATAAAAATACCTAAACTCAGATTATACATTGTATTTTATTCCCTGCATATTTCATGACAATCGGTTGGGAGAATTGATTTTGAGAGCGAGATGAAAGTGATGCAAATTAGCTGTAGCCACCCTTTAGATAACAATCAGAGCATCGACAGAAAGCCCGGTTCCGGACGGCCGAAGACCCTGAGCGACAAGAAGTTCCAAAGGATGCTGAAGAGGAAGACCGAGGGAAAAGTGGCTACATCGCTGCGTGCGCTTGGCCGGGAGGTCGGTTCAACCGGCCAAACAGTGGAAAAGTACCTAGTGAACATGAACATATATGTCAGTAAGCGGAAGTCGAGTCCACTGGTTTCGGAGCTGCAGGCAATGACGCAGCGGAAGCGGTTTAAAAAAATGAGAAAAGGCTATTCTCCATCTTCTTTTGAAATCATCGCTACCATTTGCTTTCTTCTTAGTTTCTAACAGTTTCCTACTCTCCAGCTCTGTTTTGGCATGATTTGGCCTCTTTTCACTATGCGTAATCCGTCCGGGAAGGGCATAAGGTACAAGAGGTCAAATACGTGCCAAAAATAGCCAATCTACCAAACTGTCCAGAACTTCGCCCAATAGAGAAGTACTGGGCTCAAGTTGAACGGAAACTGTTAGAAACTAAGAAGAAAGCAAATGGTACCGATGATTTCAAAAGAAGATGGAGAATAGCCGAAGAAAGATTCAAACGTTAAATTCTGGAAACCCTTAGTACTTTCAAGCAAACTAAGGCCACCAACACAAGCAAGACCATTTCCCTATCATGAAGGTTATGCTACCTTCCGTGAGGGTGCTGAGAATTTTGAGAAATCTGTTGGAATAAGTTGTCGAGAAATGGCATCTGCGGCTTCGCTTGGTGGAGTTCAATTTTCAATGACTCTGGCTCACAAATCGAGCTAAATCTCGTTGATGGCTTGAGTAATGTTGGGTTTGAGTGCATCGGTGCATTCTGGGCTTATTGGCATAGATCTGCGACTTAATATAACCCCAAAACAAAAAGTCTAGCGGGGTTAAATCACACGATCTTAGTGGCTACTTTCCATCGCCTCCGCGCGAAATAACCATGCTCATGCATGTAAAATATCGATTGTTTCGCGCGTTGCACTGACCTGATGAAACCACATATTGTTCAAATACATATCGTCCAGTTTAGGCCAGGAGAAAACATAAATCCCAGTGTCGTTTTCGAAGAAGTACGGACCGACGGCGCCTCCCGGGGATGCATTGCCACTTGGTGGACTTCATGTGGGTTGGCCTTGTCATAAATTCGACAATTCTGCTTGTTTACATACCCGTTCACCCAGTGTTGATCCCGCCACGTCCAGTTACCCGACGAGCCTCAGCCTCCCCACATTTGTGAACGCGACCGGCCGTATGCGACCACACCCTGCACTCGCCAAGGAATCGCCGAGTGTACAAAGACACACATGAAAGGCAAGCGCCAACGAGAAAAGAATAGAGGATTGTAAACAAGCGATATCTAATTTGAGCAGTGTCTTCAAGAGCTACTCCAAGCTTTTCTTTTACTTTTCATTTTCACTCCTAAATCATTATTATAACGAGAAACCGGTAAAATAGAGTTAATATATTAGGTACTGTTGATTAAGGTCCTAAACAGGTGATTAACTAGATTTTGTAACAACGAGTGTCTTGCTTATAGATAAACATAAAGGCGAGAGAAATCCAGATATTTCTAGTGATCAGTGACAGATTGAAGAATACTAGTACACAAAGGTGAGGGCATGCAAAAGCTGTTACAATTAAACTTGAAATGAATTAATTCCTAGATCGAAGTTATAGATTTTGGTTGATAATCGCCGTAGTTTCACATATTACCGAGAAGAATTATCGGTGACGAATCACCAAACGTAGGTTACTATGAAATAATTACACAAATTAGGTTTAATGTAATTTCTAACCCCCAGGAATTTTGTAATCTACTACGAACTCGTCAGAATAAATTTACGAAATTATTGATTCGTCTACCGTCCCAACACCCAGAAAAAAGCTTCGTCGCTGAAGAAGGTTTTTCGGTACAAAATTGAGGTCTGTTTCCAATCAGCGAACACACGGCACTGTCTATGATCGATAAGCTTGAGCTCCTGGGTCAATTGGATCTTGTATGGATACATACCCAAGTCTCGACGCATAATTCGCCAAGTTGAAGTGCCAAGTTTTTGTGCGTGGCGCCGAATCGTCTACTGTGGGTTCTCCTGCTTACTTTCACGTACAGCGGCTGTATTCTAGGCAGACCTTGCGTTCCACTGTCGTACGGGTGGTGGTTAAGCTAGTCCTCTCGGTAGGACGAGTATTGCGACAACATGAATGAAGCGCTCGGAACGTTCCTCAAAGAACAATTCTAGACAAAATCGTCAAAAGGTCGAAAGAAACAATTGTAAACAATGACTTAAAACGTCATTGCCTGGAAACTTGGAAATGCCGGGTTGCTAACATCTATACTCACTACCGATGGGAAGGCAATAACTCCCTCTATCTGTTTTTGGTGTTATTTTAGTCGTGGGAGCAAGCAGATCCCAAAAAATACGTTAGACATCATTTTTTACAAATGTTACTTTCGACTTGTGGACTATTTTGTCTCGAATTTTTTTGATAACACAATTTTATCATTTGCACATGTTGTTGGATGCTATTACTCTCCATGGTAAATTTGTAAGGCACATTGAATAAATGACAGCTAATTTGACACTCGTAGCTAGGAAATGTATAAGGAACGACCCTTTAAAATTCCATGACATCCCGGCTAAGTCGGGCCAGAGCTGGTTAAGTCAGGCCAGAACATTACCGGACCATCGTGCACGGTGAAATTCACTTTTGGAGATACTTCTCCTTGTGTACCTGCCCATTCATAGTTGCTCTAGTGATGAAAATTTTCGTTTTCTGTCCAAAACTGCAGATGCTTTGACATATCGTCAACTTGCGTTCTATCTTTGATAACTTTTAAACGTGAGTATCAATACTTCGATCGTGTAAGCAATTGGCAACTGAAATTTTTCGTGTTTCTTGTTTACCAATCCACCTGCGTCAACTCGGGAGCAAACACAAGAAAACTTAAACAACTGCTCGCAAGGTGCAAATCAAGCGTTGGAGTGGTACCGTTGATCGTCAACTACGGGTGAAGGTCATTCGGAAAATCAAGGCTGAAACCAACATCTCGGATTAAGCCAACCGTTTTACTGTGTGGCGAATCCGTCTCCGAGAGTATTATAAATGTTACCTCAAACAATAAATAGTGGCCAGAATTTGTTCTGAAAAAACTCGATGGATGGCTCTTGTGAGGCTCTCGATGGATTCTTGTCATCATCATCGTATGATAATGAAACAAGGCTCTTTCTTGCGGCAAGGTTTTCGGCAGATTCAAGTTTCTTTTCGCGGATAAGTTCGCGAAAAAAATCCTGATTTGGAAAGGAATATGTCCGTGTGGCAAAATAACCAGAGTTGAACTCGGAACTATTCACAAGGGAGTGCCTCACCAATAGGATTTTACACTTTCTTATGTCCCATGATAGTCCAGTTACGTTTTGGCTAGATCTAGCCAGCTGTCATTACAGCAAGTGCTACAATGGTACAACGATAATGGGGTCCAGTTAATTCAAAAATAGCCGAATCCACCAAATTGTTCTCAGTTTCGTCCAATAGAGAAGTATTGGGCGATAGTTAAGCGGAGACTGAAGATAAAGGGAGCAGCCACCAGTGACATTGGCCATATGAATAATTGCTGGAATAAGCTAGCAAAACCCGTGACTGAAGGTGTGCGTCGGCTGATGGGCGGCTTCAACAGAAAAGTGCACGAATTTCTTCAAAATAACAACGAATGATTTGTTTCACTTATTTTTATGAAATGAAATATATTACCTTTGTTTCATTCTTAGTAACTTTTTCGAATGAAAGAAAAGTTTAATCACTACACGCATTTGCAAGTGCCCCATTAGAAATGATATAGCCTTCGCTAACCGATTATTTAATTTATCTATTTATGGAAAAACTAATTTCAAGCCACTTCAGTGGGGTTATCTGTGCAATTACACAACAACTACACAGAACAGTAACCGAACTACTAGTTGCATGGCATCAAATACGTTTATGCGTTCAATGTTTCTGAACATGTTTTCAAAAATTATATCTTCGCTGTTTTGAGTTTGTAAATTCGGTGTAACTTCAATTACCGATTCCGTTTTTTTTTTGCGATATTTTTGGAAAACCCAAACCAGATGCTTCTTTTCGTTTTGTCATCAAGTAAAGCAAACATTTTCTACAGGACTAATACTTTAATACTTAGCATTAAAAATGATTACCTGGTCATTCCTCGTTATTTTTCGGATTTAATTCTGAAAAACTGAAAAACGCTGAGCACCTTTCCTTGGACTTCTGTTAGCACGGGTAGAGTTCAGATTTTACTCATGTACAGACATTTATATTCGATGTACGGCTCTTTGCAGCGATAATAAATGTATAGATTATAAATATACTGTTTACCTCCAGTACCCTTAGAGCTGAAGATAAAATTGCTTATGTGACCAGAAGATTCAACAGGTTTTTTTTAAAGCAAGCTGCGATGTGTACTTACTTGCTATCTACTATTCTACTAGTAAACTTATTACTCACTGTTTTTCACTGTACAGTCCAGAATATACGATGTACAGGATGCCTTACACTATTCCGACACTGCTGAGATTTGGATATATAATGTACCAGAACTGAATTTAAATATTTAGTACCAGTTAAAAATTACCGCTTAAGTAGTAAAATAAAATAAACTAACGTTCAAAACCTCAATACAAAAATATTAAGAGACACCATTCATATCATATCATATCCAGTAATTGTATCAATGAAAAATGTTTTTTTGTTCCATTCATTTTAAAGGTCAAACTAATCAATATTACACCACTGATCATTGTTACCTCTCTTTATAGCATTAAAAAACCAATGCCAACATATACCATTGTAAGAAGAACTGTATTTTATAGCTATAACATAATAATTTTTCAAATTAAGTACGAATTACAAAAATAGTAACCAAACATTATGCCTTGCTGGATCTTCCATGTTTGAAAATCATGAATGCAGTATTAGCATAGTTACAAATTAATGCATCATGTATCCGATTTTTGTCCGCTATTGCATACCGAACAAAACCAAAACAACACTAAGCTGAACATAAGATAACATGCATTCATATCATCTCTACCATTAGTTTTTGTACCTTAAAATACCTCATCTGTTTCTCTGCGATCCCTTTTCCCTCGACGATCATCTTCACTCTTTCTTCTACTTTGTTTTTTAATCTAACAGGAGCCCATGAGTCGCAGCGCAATGGCAACGACGATAATAGTCCTATCACGAAGAAACCGCTAGATACCGATAGTAAGCATGACGCAATAAATGATCGTCAAAGCATAGTTCCACTGCCGGCAACTAAAAGCAACGGTAAGGCTGTAACGATGACGACATCATCGTCGATCACCATCACAACCGACAACAATAACAAAGCACAACAGAAGTACCCCAAAACGGACAGCGCTGGCGAGTCGGTGACCGCCTTCCAAATGATCAACACAGCAAACCATCCAACAGCACTGGCACAACCACCACGTAGAAGCACCAAAGCACCACAAACACAGCCAATATCGCAATCAACGGGGAACAACAATTTGCCGGCTTCCTCGGCTGCTATAGCAACAAAACCTAACCCAAACAGCTTCAGTAGTAAACTAGTTCTGGGTGAGGGAACAACAAAACAGCTGGATCGCTGTACCTACGGTCCATCGTCCGGATCTATCGTTTTGACCACCGACTCCTGGAAAAGAGCCAATTCTGTCAGTGAAAACGTAGCCTCGTACGAAAATTGTGTGAATGTAAGCAAAGGTACGTCAATTAGTTCAAATTACGATCGGCAGTGTTCTCCAAATGATCCAACAGGTCGCCCTCAGATGGACGACCTACCTTTATAATGACGGAATTAATTAAGTTCCTCCATTTTGCAATTGAATAGTTCGTATATGGAACCTTTCTCTCGAACGTACAGATATACCTTTTCCGCAGACCTACCTTCTGTAACTAAGGGCACATAGCTGAGCGAATAAACCTAAAGCTTCAGAATGTATTTGTACATGCAACGACCTCAGTGAAAGAGCATTAAAGAGGAAGCAAAGCGTGTTGTTGTGGATATGTTGTAGAGCTGTGATTGCTGTTCTACGGTTTTTAACCTTGATCGCAGCCTGCCCACTACCACTCTCTTTACGCTGTGATGCGAGGAATAACATTTTTTTTTTTATGCGACGGGTTCGCGGCTTAGCCTCCCATTCAAGTGAAGTGTGTGGCATGATTGGTTCATTTTCGAAAAAAATCCAGTGACAGAGGGAAGTGTACGGATTGATAAGACATCCGTTTCTAGTGGGCTGCTATCAGTTGGAAGGTTTGTTCGTATGAGCTAAGTAGGAAGCAATCTCTTTGATCGGTCCAGTTACGCATTCGTCCGAATTTCGAAAGAAAAAATAATCTAACGGTGCACGAAATGGGAGCACAAAAATGGTAGGTACCTACCGCACGAAGCGTAGACAGTGAGCTAAACTGCAGTTGGGATGATCGGTGGAAACACGGTAGTGAAGTTCGTAAAAGTATTGTGACTTACAATTTAGTGCAATTTGATAAACTGACTAACGCTGGTGTGTTTTTAAATTTACGCAGAGCGTATTTCTTTGAACGCATGAGCAGGTGTGATGAAATCGGAATATCCCAGAACGAAAATGATGGGTTGGGTGTATGAGTTATGAACCAATTATGTTCAAGGTGTTACATCTTTTAATGAAACGCCCACTGTGATGGGTAACATGCAAATTTTGAATGTTTTACGACACTCTGCATATATGATTTTAAAAAAGGTCATATGCACCTCTTGTATTTCAAAAATGGCTCAGCAAAACTATTTAATTATTGAAAAATTACCTAAATTTCATGTTTACATCACTCAAATTATTCAGCGAATCACTCAATCAAAACTAATAGATAACTGAACTCGTAAAAATTTTGATAAGCTGCACATTTTACTATTTTACAATCAGCTGTGCTGTGAGGGACTTAAGTTAGTAATGATTCAATTCACTCTTCTAAAAGCTCAATTCAAGGCCCAGCAGGAAACATGTCACGCTGTCACGCTGCATAATGCAATGTTGTTGAAAAAACTGCTTTGTCATTGCAAAAGTTGATTGATCTGTTAGTTAAGAAATCGTGCAATTTATCCAAGGGGTTGATCGCTCAGCACACTTTTCTCCTGTGCTATTTTTCTTTTTTGACTGTGGCAACAAGCGTTGCAATGTTCTGGGAGTTCCCGATATGCGCCGAAGGTGCCGGTGTGTTGACAGCCCAAATTGTAATTTTTTGCTGAACCTGGCAACCAGATAACGCATATTGGCAAGGTTGCTGATTTCTCATTTCTATAAGCTCAACTGTCAAAAATGTTCCTCAGTGTGCCACACATGTTTTATGGATTGAAAACCGAAGTGCAAGTGTTTAGAAACACACTTGTCTAGTGTGTAAGCCATCGTGACCGGCACATTGTTCTGAGCGATTAACCCTTTATTTATCTTTTGGGTAAAAATGATCCTTCTCAAAGTTGTTGCTGAAAGAAGCCTAAGAGGATGGCTATTGAATACTTGAGCCTATTATTAGTGAAAACGTCTAGTAGACAATGAGCGGAAAGATTGTGGAAATGACATCGTAAACAAAATGTTGGATTCATACACGGAACTAAAAAACCATCTGAAATAAGCTTCTTTTGAAGCAACCGTGAACTATCGTTCTATAAGCTAAATTTAGGTAAACTTAAGTTTACCTAATTTTATGTAAACGGGGATAAACCATCAATCAAGTGAATTGAAGCAATCCTTAATAAGCCAGCGGTGGGTCAAATTAACTTACTAAACAAATATCTACAGAAACCAGACCAAATAAAGTAAATATTGGGTAAATTTACTGCTGTTTCACTAAGATACATAAAAATAGATAATTGTGCTTGTATTTGTTTTTGGCAAGTAAATTTTATTTGATTACAGGTAACAAATTAGTTTTTGTTCATTTCATTGAAAGTAGAAAAATAGAAAACAAAGTGATGACTTCGCGTGTTTTAACTAGTGTTTTAATAAGAAAGAAGGTTCATTTAATTCAACGTAACAATATTCAATAAACTCAAAATTCGAATATAAACAATTCATTCGGAGGTCGAATTTTACATGGACTCCTTGTATCGCAAAGTCAGTTTTGTAACAGATTTACATTTACTTCGCACGACTGTCGTTTCCATGGAACGCATGGTTGAGTTACCACATTTTCCTCAGATAAAACTTGTAAGCTCAGCGATCGCGACTGAAACGCTACTTCATCGAACGAAGTAAAAAAAAAACAAATGGCGTCATCATGGAAGCAAGAACTTTCGAAAATGTGTTCACTCTCCACGGAGTTGTTTTTACTCAACATAAGGTTTTTTATGAGTTACTCAACGTTGAGTAAATTTACTGAGAGTATAGATTTTACGGAATTGAATTGCATGAGGAGGTTTTCTCAGTTTTTTTACCAACCTATAGGTAATCTATACATTACTCAACCATTGAGTTAAAATGCACCAACAGAGCACATTGATCTTAAAACATAATGTAACGCGTTAACTTAAATTTAAGTTATTTAAACTCAAATTCTCACTCCTTTTTATTTTCCGTGTAAGAAAAAAAAAGGTGGGTTATATCAATGATGTATCCACGAGGTACACATAGAACCGTGCAGGTGAATAGTAATAATGTAATCATCTAGTTACAGCCGGATTTGCAGTAGTGGTGGTCCGGAGCCATCAGCTTGTGGGTTAATGTTTAGTCCTAAATACAACTATGTTCATGCCATATGAACGAATAAGTTAAACTGATTTTTGTGGAGCCCCTAAAACATTTGGGCCAACATTTTCAGTCATCCTTTCAGCAGTTTTAAACTGATCATGTTCGATGCATTCAATGACAAGCATACAACACGACCCGACAAATATTTTAAATAAATGTTATGGTGGTTAAATAATGTTATGGTCACGAAAATTTCGGTTAAATAAACAAACTCTTATATTATAATAATTGATTATTCGTCCTAAAAAGAACGGTAATGGTACGCGTTACAAATGAATTTCTCCAGTTTACTAGGTCATGTGCTATAAGTACTCCGAATATTAGTGAATCCGCTGCGAATAACCGACGAGATACTGAGCATCTGCTTAGTTGAAACAAGCGTCGATTGCAATATTGCAGTGAGAAGACAGAAGTACCGGCACCTTCTGGTTTTGCTTTGTCTTAGATGCCACAGCCACAACCGGGCGGACTAAGGCGGGTGGGCAAAGCGGTTCGAATCACCAGCTAGTTCAAATCACGTGGTATATACTACCCAGGTAACCAATAAGCATTAGCATAAATTTAACCCTAAATCTAGAATCCCAAATCCCAACTAGATGACATAAAAAGAAGGAGGCAATTTGCCATCCGTTTTTGAGGACCCGGAAAGGGAAACCATATTCTCAACCTTATCATGTGCAGATTTTTATGGAAGCAAAAGAAGGCGATTTTTAAGAAAAAAAAAATTGAACTACTTATATCAATGGCACATTTTGATGCAAAAATTTTGAAGGTTTTTCTGTTCGAATGGTGTACGAATAAGATCAGTCGAACGAAAGTTATTAGCGTTCAAAAGCCTTACACTTACGTGTAACGCTCTCATTTTTCAAATTTTTTGAAATGACACCCGGTATAGAAAAAAGAAACGTAGTCCTACGCTAAAAACGTTAGAATGATTTAGTTAAAGTTTAGTGCCCATTGTAGAGTTTCAAGAAATCTTAGAGACCCTTAGAAAAATTCACTTGAAAAGTTATAAGTTAGAGAAAATTAACGATCCGCATATTTTTACGAAAAGTACTCTGGTCTCTCTTCAAATGTCGAAGTTCCAGTAAAGCACCGCATAAAATTTAAAAAACAAAAGTCAACCAATGAAATTTGAAGATGACTGAAATAAAATTATCAAAATACGTTGTCCTTCAAACATTCTGTCCTGGGATCTGGTGATATCCTCAAATGAATAAAAACATCTGTTTAGACATACACAGATAGAAAAAAACATTTAATTTTCTGCATTATCTAATACACATTGAGAGAATGCTAGATTTGACAAAATTTCGAGCCAAAAATCGCTGGAATCTGGTCTGTTATATACAAGCTTGCAAAGATTAAGGTTTGCACATCGCCCAATTCATCGATTTCAAAGGCACAAAACTTACAATGGCTTTCAAAATCTCATTTTTTTCCATTTATATTGCAATTTGGTTTGGTTCAAATATCATAGAATATCAAAGTAATAGATAATCAACTAATAAATTTAATAGATAAATGTTGAAATTACCATCTGTTCGTCTTTACCCCACACTGAAAATTTATTTTCGTAAATTAGCTTTCACTCGTTCCGTAAACATGGATTTTGCACTTAGAACTAATGTCTCGTAAATTGCATAAAACATTCTTATCGCCTGTCACCTAACTAAATGCTATCATTGCATGTTTTTTTGTAAAATGCACATAATGAATTTCGTGAAGACCAGCCAATCGCTGCTCCTCTTCTGTCGTACTCATAAATGTTCGTATTCTTGGTGGGATGTTGCAGGAAGCATTAATTCATCCCAAAATAGAAATGAAAGCGCTATCGATAGTTAGAACCTCATGCATAATAATAAAGTTACTTCTCACGAGTCAACATGGCCTAGTGAGATCAACCACGGACTCAACAACAGCTCTTCCTAAAAATGCAGGATCGAATCCCATGTCAGAAACATTAAAAATAAAACGCTGAACAACTCCTCGTGGTTGTGGTTTTTGTTTTTTCAATTATATTTTGAGCCGATAAAGTAGATCTGACAGTCGTTCATGCAACCACCAGAGAGACGTTTCTTTTTTATTGGTAACAAATTACTCGTAGCTCTTTGTATTGTTTTCGTAGAATGGACGAATGTTTTTTCTTTGTCAACAAATGCTTTGTGCTTGTGATAGTTGCACGTGTGGCATTAAATACAAAGGTAGCGTCATAAAAAGTACAAATCAGTTTCGTTGCAGAAAACAACGAATAGATTTGTTAGTTCTACCTTCGATTTCGTAATATAAACGAAAATTAATTTTCAGTGCACCTCTTGCGCACAGTTCTCCTAGCTCTCGCAGCTGTCTATATGTATCCGAATTTTATCGTGTTCTATTTACCAGTGATGAGAAGTATTAAACTATGATTGATGTTTGTTGATTGTGATCATTTTCCAACCAACTCAATTCCAGCCTAAATGATACAATGTATTCATTTTTGAGACAGCCTTCTCAAATTTCTTTTCACACGTCACAAGGCCACAAATATCACTTGGCCAAAGAACTAGGCTGAATAATCACCAGAAATAAGCCGCATGCGGCATGGTTTATGAGACACGTACATTAAATTTTGTTTACTTCAAAATATAAAAACCCACACATTTTTTTGACTTCTTAGATCTTCAGCCATGATATAAGTTTCCCTAGTTTTTAACCTTGTCTATTTCTTGTCCAACAGAGAGATTTGAAATCGTGACTTTCAAATAGTACACCTCTTTTTTAATATATATTACAAGAATATAATATGTAATATCATTTTGAAAAGAAACTCCCTTTGTGAGTATTAAAGCAGTTTTCAATTGACACAATTTTTTCAAAGTGTGTAGGCTCATTCTAGAAAACATCAATCTATTGTAATTTCAATTAACCTAGCGTGACAAGATATTCTCGACCGGACGAAGAATCGAACACGCCATCTCCGGTAGTAAGGCTTTTTTCATCGCAACTACACTATGTGAGACCCCAATGATAGATATTATAATTCAGGAGAAGGTAAACAGAGTCAACAACGCCCGTTTACCTGCTTGCTATTGAGTTGGAAACAATGGTACCTAATACAATTGCTAATTTAAATAACGCCATCATTCCTCGTGAACGGCATAAGCCCCCGCGCAAAAAAAAAATCCAATGTCGGAAAAAAAGATATTTACATACACAGTGCAACCCTCAACACGGGGCTTTCACCAAACGGTCCAAATGTCTGCACGCAAGAGTCAACAATACTACAACGTAACTTGCACTCTTCAATTAAAATACAACCTCTTTTTCCGTTCCAGACCAATCCGGCCAAGTGATCCATCTTATAGAGCATGCGACATCTTCCAGTTCGGATTCGATCTTCACGGATCCGTGCACGCCCGTAGGGCCATTCGCAACTGAAATCAATCAAGCATACTACTCGGAGGAGGATCTAATCGAGGCACAAGACGGAGAGATCAAAGTGAAACCGATCGGAACACTGGATGCTCTGACCGCAGAAAAATTGAAACACCTTAGCGTTCATAAAGTGGAATCCATCGATTTGAATGCCAAAAGTGTTAAATGTAACGGATGGAAGGAAAAGCTAACGATTGCCAATGTTTCGAACATCAGTGTGAAAAGTAGTAACGATCAGTGGTTAGAAAAGTGCAAGGTGGAAAATGTGAACAACATCAGTTTAGACGGCCAGTGTGAAGTAGAAACTAGTGAAGTCGCGTCTCAGTGTGTGGAGGGTGAAGAAATGTCTCTCAATTTCCGTAACAATGCCGCTACGCCTTGCGGAACGGTTCAGATCCAAACAGATGGAATGACAACGCCAACAGACGAATGCAAGGACAAAAGCTTCTTCAATGTGGCACGAGTCAAGAAGGTGGAACTTTCGGAGATTAAAACACCCAACTCGCTGTATGCAACGCCTTGTAAGTAAAATATTACTATTGCTACATTAGTAGTTTGAAACGATTTATGATTTTACATTCCAGTATCCATCTCTCAAGTGTCTGATGGCAACCGAACAAATTCGGTCGAACAATGGGCAACACCTAAGCTGCCGGCTGGCGAAGGTAATGTCCTTCGAAAAGTGGTTTCATTGTCGTCTGGGAAGGTCGCCGAAAACACACCTGTGAGCAGAATTTCCCGTCCATCATTCGTACCAGAAAAGCTGAACTTTTCGGCGTATGAAAAATTTGAAGGTAAGAGGCATTTAATATAACGTTACAATACTTTGACACGATACATAAAATGGTATAACCGAAATTTCATTAGTGGCTCAGTGAAGGCGCTATTTCTATTTTTTTTGCACGATACACTAGCTTTTCTTAATGTTGTTTATTGGCCGTGTCATCTTAATCTAAGATAGTCACGTCGAAAATCAAAACATGCTCATGAAGTAACCTTCAATATGTACAGCATTTAGTAGCTTGTAGTCTACAAAAGTTTGATCATCGCCCGCGTAAACAGATAAAGATATCTGTATGAATTTTTTTTAACTAATTGAAAGCTTAGGGTAAGGTGGGGCAAGGTGGGTCACTTAAGAGAAATCTGCAATATCTAGAAGCTGGAGCAAGTTTTTGTCAACTTTTGAAATGATTCTATTGATTTTATGTTTGTTCTATATACTCGCGACACAAAATTATAAAAATCAAGTATCTGCTCCGGTTTGATGAATATTGGAAAAAGGTTGTTTTTTGCTCTGTAAAAAAACGGCGGGGTAGGATGGAAAAACTAGTCACCTTGTCAAACTCTACCAAATTATGATTAAATCTCAGTAACACAGTGCACTCGTTGGCAATTTAACTTGCATTGTTAACAAATGTCCACGATCTATGACGACAGCTGTCCACGAAAGGGGGACTCTAAAATAACTTGGCAAAACATTCTTTGAAGATCCTTTCATCTAGAAATTTCATTTAAAAAAAATATCTGGAGAACTACACCCAAATTTGAGGATAAAATTGGCTATTAAGATAGTGTGGACAAACACAGCAAGGTACAACATAATGCTTTTTTAAAGATGTAAAAAAACCAATCGCATAGTTTCTTTTAGAAAATCAACTTTGTTATGGAACGAAACTTTCTTAACCGAGCAACAGATGTTCAAATTCAATTAATCTAACTTTTCTCAAACGCTCTATATTGGAAAACAAAACTTTGAATTCATTTAAACATCAATCTTTTTCTTCTCAGGCTTTTTCTCCAGAGTTTCTTGCTACTAACGGGTGTTCAGTAAAAATTTAAATGATTTCAATACCTTTCTGTAATTAAAGTAAAGAGCGTAATTTTTTTTCTCTCCAGAAGAATGGGTGGCATGTTTCTTTTCGCTTGGGTGCTGTCAGTTTAATTGAAGATGGTGCCGAAACAGCAAGCACTCCGCGAGCGTGTTGTACTGTTTTACGAAACGCATGGTCATCATGGAAAAAATATACGGTAGACCACTTTCGAGACGAAAACGTGCCCGTGAGTACAGTTTACCGGATCCTGGCATCCCTGTGCCGATAGCGCCCTTCCGGCGAAGATAATGACGAAGAAGAAGATGGAAGCGTTGAAAAAGCTGTTTGACGACAAGGACGGAACGAGTTTGCGTGACGCCGGCCGAAAATATTCACCTTGATTCACCAAACCCTCAAGATGGCGGATATCATCTGTCGGAAGAAGACTCGGTCCCCCGAGTACACGGACGAGCAGATAGCAACCGTGAAATCGCAGTGCCGGTGGATGGCGAAGAACTACCACGGGACGTCGTTCGTGCTGGATGACGAAAGTTACTTTCCGCTCTCGAAGACCCACTTTCCAGGAAATGACAGCTACTATTCCAGCGACAAGTCGGCCACATCCCCCGAAGTAAATTTAAATTTGAAGAAAAAAAAGTTATGCTATACATCGCCATATTGGACAGAGGGATTTCAAAGCCGTGGTTCAAGCCGAGCGGTCTGGCCGTTAGGCTTGCGCTTGTAACGAGCTATCTCCTCCAACGGACGCAGGTTCTCATCAACCTTCTTTTCTGTAGCCAATCCGGATTTAGAAGATATCTTGCGCGAACGACTATTTTTTCCGCAAGTAGAGCAACCCTTCATTCTTTTAGACCGAAGTTCCTGCGTGAAAACATCGCTTATCTGTTTCTTTCTCATGAGCTCTTCCCCGTTTTTAAATAGATCGTTTTATATTTTGGGCAGAGGCATAATAATTTCCTGTTCGAAGAATTTCCTCACCTTTGTCATTTTTAGGAAATTGCTTCAAAAACACAGGTTTAAACTACTCCCTCTTCGAATTCAACAAATTTTTAGTCTGGGTCATCATCTTCAAGTATTGGCGAAACCGATGGAGACGGTGTAACTCTCCGTTGTTCCGTTGTGAGCTGCTTATTTGGTGCACTACGTTGGTAATATTCTTGCTGATGAAATCGACGTAACTTCCATCTGATTCATTGAAGTGGGCTGATTGTCCGATGAACTTAGTTGCTTATCCGGTTTCCCTATAGGCAAGTTCGATGTTTCAGAAGGACTGAAATTTTCGTCGTTGAAAACTATAATATCCACCGTATATATACCAGATCGACGAAATACGTTTTCCGCAGTTTCCTCCAAAGCTGCCTTGCTATATGCCTCACCAAAGAGTCGGTTACACTTTTCAGCATTTCAAAGAACTTCTGCACCGTTGGTTTACTGAAGCATCGGGTTCTTGCAACAGACGTTCTTTCCAGAGTGCTGAGTAACAACTCCGAATGTACCTGAAAGCTGAAAGCCACTTTAATAAAGAAACAAAAAAAAAACTCCGAATGTGATTTGCGGAATCCATCAAGCCGATATTTTTCTGCAAGTCCCGACTTCTTGCAAAACTTGTTCGCCAAATAAATGTTTACTGCAATCTGATAGGCTAGACGTCTATCGTCTTATGCTTTCAGGCCAAAGAAGCGGCTCTCCATCTGGAGCAGTTGTCTGGCTAACTTCAAGAACTTTTTGGTGAATTTTTCCTCCTTCTTCTTCCTGACCTCCTCAGAAACGCCTAACCATAATATGGGAATGTAAAACTTCTGCCTGACAATTGCTTTGTGTCCCCCTTTGGGTAAGTCTCGTCGTTCATCACGACACACCTCGGTTTGCCACCTCTTTCGTCATTCTCGGTACAGCTTCCTCGCATGGGTTTTGGCTACCGTGTTTTGTTTGCCGTTCATGTATGGTACCTTCTTGACCTTGAAGATGTGGTGGCCGGCACGTTTTAGGCGACTTCAACGCGCACCACCCCAACTGGGGTCACCAGACTGCAGACATCAGGGACAACACCATAGCCAACCTCCTTGAGAAGGCTGAGCTATCAATCCTCAACGACGGAACAAGTACCTTCCTGAGAGGCAGAACTGAAACCACGATAGAGATCTCCGCTGCTAGTTTAAGCATACTGTACAAATTGTCGTGGTCTAAGAGCGATAACACACACGGTAGTGAACAGGCATATCAGCGACTTAGATGGAAATACGCGAACACCGATTGGCCCAAGTTCTCACAAACAGTGGAACAATTCTCGATTCCCGATTGTTCATCAAGTGCCGTAGAACCATTCGTAGAACCAAAGCAAAGCTGGGAAGCTAGACCGAGTTTCTCGAATCCATCAACGCAGACCTAACTGCAAAAAACCCGTTGAGCAAAATAAACTTATTGAACGGCAAGAAAAGAACGAAAAAACCGATCCTCCGCCATAACGGGACCAACATACTGGGAGAGTAATTCGCCAGCCTTTCCTTCATCAACATATACGAATCCGAGTTCATCAAAAGGAATAAAGCCGATGCCAATTAAATCAACAGCTTAAAATTTGGCCAAGATCACCTAGGGAAGAAGTTCAACGAACCCTCCAGGATAGACGAAATGAAAGCAGCCCTCGGAACGACCAAAGGAGACTCTTCAGGTCCCGATGAGATTGGCTACGCGATGCTGAAGAACGTCCTTATCGTCGGTAATGTCACACTCGTCGACATTTTAACCACATCTGGATGAACAACGTCTTCCCAAAGACCTGGAAACACAGCATCACGGTTCCTATACCGAAATGGAATCCTGCAAACGAACCATCAAAGTTTCGCCCCATTTCACTGACATCGTGCCTCTCCAAAACCATGGAACGTATGGTGAATAAGCGACTGATGGACACACTTGCAGAGGACAACTGGTTGAACGACAGGCAGTTCGCTTTTCGACCGGGTAGAGGAAACAACACTATTTAACGACGTTGGGTCAAATTCTCGTCGACGCCAAACACGACAGCCAGCACATTGAAATCGTCGCCTTGGATCTGGCGAAAGCGTACAACCGCACCTGAACTGCACATGTTCTGGAAACTCTGGACAGATGGGGCATACACGGCAACATGCTACATGAACATGAAGTAACGGTAGAAAATACGCGATCCAGAGTCTTTAGAGAGGAAACAGGAGTCCCTCAGGGCTCGGTTCTGGCGATTGCTACATTAGTAGTTTGAAACGATTTATGATTTTACATTCCAGTATCCATCTCTCAAGTGTCTGATGGCAACCGAACAAATTCGGTCGAACAATGGGCAACACCTAAGCTGCCGGCTGGCGAAGGTAATGTCCTTCGAAAAGTGGTTTCATTGTCGTCTGGGAAGGTCGCCGAAAACACACCTGTGAGCAGAATTTCCCGTCCATCATTCGTACCAGAAAAGCTGAACTTTTCGGCGTATGAAAAATTTGAAGGTAAGAGGCATTTAATATAACGTTACAATACTTTGACACGATACATAAAATGGTATAACCGAAATCTCATTAGTGGCTCAGTGAAGGCGCTATTTCTATTTTTTTTTTTTGCACGATACACTAGCTTTTCTTAATGTTGTTTATTGGCCGTGTCATCTTAATCTAAGATAGTCACGTCGAAAATCAAAACATGCTCATGAAGTAACCTCTAATATGTACAGCATTTAGTAGCTTGTAGTCTACAAAAGTTTGATCATCGCCCGCGTAAACAGATATAGATATCTGTATGATTTTTTTTAACTAATTGAAAGCTTAGGATATGGGGCAATGTGGGTCACTTAAGAGAAATCTGCAATATCTCGAAGCTGGAGCAAGTTTTTGTCAACTTTTGAAATGAATCTATTGATTTCATGTTTGTTCTATATACTCGCGACACAAAATTATAAAAATCAAGTATCTGCTCCGGTTTGATGAATATTGGAAAAAGGTTGTTTTTTGTTCTGTAAAAAAACGGCGGGGTAGGATGGAAAAACTAGTCACCTTGTCAAACTCTACCAAATTATGATTAAATCTCAGTAACACAGTGCACTCGTTGGCAATTTAACTTGCATTGTTAACAAATGTCCACGATCTATGACGACAGCTGTCCACGAAAGGGGCACTCTAAAATAACTTGGCAAAACATTCTTTGAAGATCCTTTCATCTAGAAATTTCATTAAAAAAAATATCTGGAGAACTACAACCAAATTTGAGGATAAAATTGGCTATTAAGATAGTGTGGACAAACACAGCAAGGTACAACATAATGGTTTTTCAAAGATGTAAAAAAACCAATCGCATAGTTTCTTTTAGAAAATCAACTTTGTTATTGAACGAAACTTTCTTAACCGAGCAACAGATGTTCAAATTCAATTAATCTAACTTTTCTCAAACGCTCTTGGAAAACAAAACTTCGAATTCATTTAAACATCAATCTTTCTCTTCTCAGGCTTTTTCTCCAGAGTTTCTTGCTACTAACGGGTGTTCAGTAAAAATTTAAATGATTTCAATACCTTTCTGTAATTAAAGTAAAGAGCGTAAATTTTTTTCTC
This sequence comes from Aedes japonicus, assembly GCA_034211315.2. Lineage (NCBI taxonomy): Eukaryota > Metazoa > Arthropoda > Insecta > Diptera > Culicidae > Aedes > Aedes japonicus. The sequence continues at coordinate 85,544 of JASCZW010007298.1, forward strand.
TCCAGAAGAATGGGTGGCATGTTTCTTTTCGCTTGGGTGCTGTCAGTTTAATTGAAGATGGTGCCGAAACAGCAAGCACTCCGCGAGCGTGTTGTACTGTTTTACGAAACGCATGGTCATCATGGAAAAAATATACGGTAGACCACTTTCGAGACGAAAACGTGCCCGTGAGTACAGTTTGCCGGATCCTGGCATCCCTGTGCCGATAGCGCCCTTCCGGCGAAGATAATGACGAAGAAGAAGATGGAAGCGTTGAAAAAGCTGTTCGACGACAAGGACGGAACGAGTTTGCGTGACGCCGGCCGAAAATATTCACCTTGATTCACCAAACCCTCAAGATGGCGGATATCATCTGTCGGAAGAAGACTCGGTCCCCCGAGTACACGGACGAGCAGATAGCGACCGTGAAATCGCAGTGCCGGTGGATGACGAAAGTTATTTTTAGCTCTCGAAGACCCAATTTTCAGGAAATGACAGCTACTATTCCAGCGACAAGTCGGCCACTTCCCCCGAAGTAAAATATAAGTTTAAGCTTAAATTTGAAGAAAAAAAAGAACTGCACATGTTCTGGAAACTCTGGACAGATGGGGCATACACGGCAACATGCTACATGAACATGAAGTAACGGTAGAAAATACGCGATCCAGAGTCTTTAGAGAGGAAACAGGAGTCCCTCAGGGCTCGGTTCTGGCGATTTCGCTCTTCCTGATCGCGATACACAGCATTTTCAGCAGCCTCCCAAAAAACATTTTCATATTCGTCTACGCTGAAACACCCACGTAGCTCCTCAACGCAACCTTCAAGCAGCCACGAACGCGGTAGGAAAGTGGGCCAAAGCCAAAGGCCCCACCATTTCCGCCACGAAGAGTGCTCACATCTGTCAGACAACTCACAGAGCGCCCAATACCGCCATCAATACCGCCATCACCACCAATTCTACCATAATACCCTTCAAAAGGACGATCAAAGTACTGGAAGTCACCATCCTCAGCAAGCTGATCTTCAAACCACACCTCGAACAGACGAAGAAATATTGCGCGACCAGGGTGAACCTGATCTAGACCATCTTGAAACCTCACCGGAACAACAACCGAGACGCCATTATCAACAGCCGTCTGCTATACGGGATAGAACTGACATGCATCGCCAAAGACAATTTGGTGAAATTTCTGGCTTCTGTATACAACAACACTATCCAATCATTTCCGGCCTCCTCCCTTCAATACCGACAATAGCGGCCTACATCGACATCGGCGTCGAACCATTAGACGAGGATATCTGCAGTCACAAGTTTAGTTTTCTCGTAAAAAACAGAGGAAACGACATCAACTACCTACTGGGAACAACAAACAGCATACTAGTCAACATCAACAGCCATAACCTCACCCCCGAGCAGATTGTGGATAACGATACTAAACAAAGTAAACGGGCAGTATTCGGACTACCAGATCAGGTACACCGACGGATCCAAATCTCACCTGGGTTTAGGCCTCAGTACTTTCTCCAAGAAGGACGCCGAAGCCATGGCCCTCTTTGTAGAGGTGTCACAGCAACCGAGAGATCATTTACTCATTGTGACCGACTCAGCGAGTGTCGTTGATTCACTAAAAACCGGCAGATCAAGACATCCCTGGATACAGTCAATCCTAACCAACATCCATCCGAAAACTGTCCTAATGTGGATCCCCGGTCTCTTCAGAGTAAAAGAGAACAAAACGGCAGACCAGCTAACAGGATCCGGCTAAACCAGCAGCTTTTTAACAAGCGATGTCCCATCAGACGACGTAAAAAGGTGGCTGAAAACCACATTTAGGTCACACAGGGCTTTAAGTTGGAGCCAATCGGAACAACCTTTCATAAGGAAAATTAAAGGGACAATCGACAGATTCGAGGATGGCACATCGTTGAGAGACCAACGAGTTCTATCTCGTCTTCGAACAAGACACTGCAAGCTGCCCCACAACATGTGTCGCGGCACTTTCAGGGCAATATGTGAAACTTGTGTATACCGTACACCGTTGAAAACATGCTATGTGTGTGTCCCCAGGAAGAACCCCTGAAGCATCTCTGAGCCATCTCCGAAAGCATGCGGGACATACTGAGGGACGACGTCACAGAGACCAATAATCGGTTTCCTGATGGAAGCGAGGCTATATTTCGAGGTCGAAATTCCTTTTCAAACAGTAAAACAAAATCGAAAAACGACTACCCGTACAAAAGCCAACGGACGGAATTCCTCCGCCTTCTCGGGAAGGTGACATAGTGATTTCCGTTTTCCATCAAAACGGTAGCCCTACCCCAATGGCCAGATGCCATTGTTAAGGAGGTCTCCACGGCCACTCTTCAGGAAGTTTTAATACACCGATATCCCGCTGTTTTTCCTTCCAAACCACCACAGCAAACAGGACAATTATATGATATGGAGGCTTCCTATCTTGATTATCCTCAATAAATGGAACATACAAGGCGAATGGTGGCAAATGTAGAAAACTTCTTACATAACCGGATGTTTCGTGTTTTGGAAACCGGGGTAACCTCTGAACCTAAATTGCTGGAGAATGGCATTCCACAAGAATCTGTTATTTTTGTTACATTGTTCCTCATTGCGATACACTCGGTGTTTGAAGGCATCCTCGATAACACACTTATCATTGTGTATGCCAATAGCGTAGCCCTTGTTTTGCTGGGTAAAGACGCTAGGGCAGTCAGGAATCGAAGGCAAAGACCTGTAGATGATGTGGTTGACTGGTCGGATAGTGTTGAATCTATGATTTCTCCCGAAAAGTCTAAGATCATGCACGTCTGCTTTAGTCATACTTACAGGCCTAGGCTACTGAATATAAGTATCGACGAGCTAGGCGTAAATACAGTGCGCGAGATGAAGTTACTTGGTTATACGACCGATCCAAAAATGCGGTTTGTGAAACAAGTGCAACGTCAACGTTAAATTGAACATTCAAGCTATGGATTAGAGCTTTGAAGCATGGGGCGTGTCCTTGCTAAAAATCCTAGAACCTCAATACAATGAAGCAGAAAGAACATTCATGCATTGTACGAAAACAATACAACAAGTTACGCATATTATATTACAAATTAAAAAGAAACGTCTCTCACGCGGTTGCATGAATAACTGACAGATCTACTATATCGACTCCAAATGAAATTGAAGGAAAAAAAACCCAACTATGTGAAGTTGCCAGCGTTTGGAAAGAGCTGTTACTGAATCCGTGGTTACTCTCACTAGGCCAAGGTAACTTTTGAGAAAATACTTGGTTATTGAGTATGAAGTTATAACTATTGACAGTGCTTTCATTTTTATTTTGGAATGAATATTAAATTATTTTAAATTATTCCCGCTCATCTCAGCAGCAACAGCATCATCCATGAGTACGATAAGAGAAAAGCAGCGATTGGCTGGTCTTCACGAAATTCATTTCGTGCATTAAACAAAAAGGTGTAATGATAGCATTTTACGAGATAAAATGCAATATGTATGTTTCTACAATATACGAGACATTTTTTTTATGTACAAAATCCATGTTTTGTGCACAGTCATGTCTAGTCTAGTCGAGACTCCATTCTCTATTAAGTACATCTAATACAAACTTGAAAGTCCGTAAAAAAATCTACCTTCTCTTTGATTGTACGTTAAAGTTCACAAAAAATGTCTGAAAAACTTGCTTGTCACAAACAACAGCTGTGATTTTTCAAGTTAAACATCTTCTCGAACCTGTTATTTAGCTGTGATTTACATCGAATTGCATTTGTACGCAAAGTGTTAATTGTATTCGTTCTATTCCATGCGACAAAGATGATATTTAAATATTTGCCGAATAGCGGGATGCTACTTCTGTTGAGACATAAATGCATCCTTTTGCATCACAGGGAAGCCGTCCAAATGAAGAATGAACATCAGCAACAAGATCCGGTGAGATCTATCTGATTATAACTAAGTTTGAACGATACTTCTAACAATATGATTTGGTGATGGAAGTATATGCACATTACCTATATCTATTTGATGATTTAACTGTGTTTATGCGGGGCTTGTTGTAAGTGAAAATGACTCGGAATGGCATTCTGAAATGGGTCACTGAAACCTAATAGAGCTACCACCTTCCAACTCCCGGGTTAAAAGTGTTTGTCGAATCAGACAACAGTTCCTTGAACTGCTAACATTTTTCTTCCATAAAAACACTGCCTGACGGTGGGCGTTAGATTGTTGGCCAAAGTTGGCTTTCATCCATGGCAGAACGTGGTCCTTCAAAATGTTCATGTAAACCTACCGAATACTGGAGGCATTTTCAAGCCATTGGACGCAACTGCCCCGAAAATCCATGACTCCGGCCGAATGTTTGGTTGTAAACTTCAATTTCACGTTCTCTGGAACATCCTCAATCTTCTTTGGCGAAATAAACCTGTCTGTACGTGTGTTAGATACGAGATTGATGGTGAACATTTTCTCATCGGAGAATACGAGAATGGTATGCTTCCTTTTTAATGCTGACACCAAAGTTTCGAGAGCTCCAACCGCAGTTGTTTGAATATTTCAAGTCATCTTTGAACAACCGTTGCATGGTAGTTGTTGAAATATCAGCTTCCTTAGCCAATTTAAGGATCGATCTGATAGGGTTTCGCCTCGATTTGTCTCTCACTGATCTGATGACCTTCGGTGTGCGAGCGGACAGTGGTCGGCCACTTCCCGGCATCCGTGGACGTGGTCCAAAAAGGAGTGAACGTTGGATACGATAAACGGTAGCCAGGTGGCATCCCACAATGGTTGCAGTTTGTTTTACGGACTTTTGGGCGAGCAGCAAACTAGTCATAACCTCCTTTGCGTACATTTTTCTCAACTTTGTTACTCACGAACCACTGTTTTGTTTACATCGTCTCAACGTATACAGTCAGATGATTACACACACGTATTAAAACAGCTACCCAAAAATAAGTATTGAAAACTTTGGCACTTTTTTATGGTACATACTGTAGGGAACATATTTGTTTTTGTAGCCAAAGGAACATATCTTACTCCTTATTACATTTTATGTCTTGTGAAAAGTGACAATATTCGTTTTCTGCCCCAATGGTGCAAGGATGAGCTTGAAAAAAGTAAAACATGGTTCGTCTTCATTTATGTGAGTTCTCATTGTCTATTTGATGTTCGATAGTTTGAATTGGTTGTGACTAGGGTTCTGATGCATGGTCAGTATCGTAGTCATAGTTTATTTTCTTTGCAATGAATCTGATTTTGACTGATAAAGGGGCATGCTCTAACTTCTCAAAGGGTTTAAATAGCGGAAACTTTCACAAAACAAACAATGACAACTGTAACAACACCGAATACTTCATCATTTGTCAATAGTGATGAGGTAGCACGACATGTACGAAACAAAAGATGCGGGATATATTACAATAGATCAAATTACTGGTCGCAGTGGTTTTGTGTCCCGAACAGAGGAAAAAAGGGAACCGGTGAGGTCGAAAGATCATATTTGATTTCCTTTGTATGGGTCCCTTCACTTTACTCAATCTCAGGCAATGAGAAAGCAGACTCGCTCGCCTAGAGGGACGCACAGGCTGTTTATTTGATGATGTGTTTCAAAGGTTCCGATAAATAGATCTGCGTTGGGTGAGGTGCTCTTGTCAACACGTGTCGACTCGTGAATAACTCTATAAGTTAATAACGCTATCGTTGGATTAAATACCGATCAAGAACGTTCAAATGTTCCTATGTTGATAATAAAATCGATCAATGCAACTGTCGGTAAACATTTCAAATGCTATCCCGAATAAACAAGTATTTTAAAGGTATTATCGTTTCATAATTATTCAAGTTATCTTCCAACAATTATAAACTGAAGATAAAGTGTATCATATTGATGATATATGTTATGGTAAATCAAGATCTTACCATAACACTAATAACTAATAACAAAATGTCCGGTGTATTATACAGTAAATAATTTGAGAATAATATTTTTTTCTGCAGTTTTCTTTAGGTGGTATCGTTCAATTCTGGTTATATCATTGAACTTTTTTTTTCAACCATTACGATTTACGTTAACATAGTTTAATAATAAATACGATATAAAAAAGATAATAAATATCGTTACAGTATAGAAATATTATATGAGAATTTCAATCATGATGATAACTGCTACAATCATGATACAATAATGAATAATACTTTTCCCGTTTTTTTTCTCCCCATCCAAGTAAATAAAAACACACCTTTGATGTTGACATTTGTTTTATTAAATGCTTTTCGTTGTGAGACATGTATAGAAATTGAGGGGATATAATTAAAAAATACCTGTAAAAGTAAATCCAAACCAAGGCAAAGGTACTCCAACAAAAAACACCTAGACTAGCATATTATTTTCACGATAATTATTTTCACTAAGCATCGCGTAAAGCACGAAAAATAAGTGACAGAGCATCATGAAAAGCCAATGAATGGTTTCATTGGCTTATCCATTACAGTAATTTATGTTTGAAGCGATATCTTCCTCAGCAATACTTTGACCATTATAAAATACTAGTATCTACAGTAATAAAACTTTTGGGCACTGAAATTTTACCAATAACGTATACGCTATGTGATATTGATTTGGGAAAGTTCGTTTGTGATTTTGAGCGGTATTAACGGTATTATGGTATTAACGAAATGACTTCTAATGTTCATCTTCTATTACATTTGATAGACTGCTCAAGGAATTATGGCCCTTTATGGGCATTTTCTTTGTTTATTTAGACATCAATAAAGACATCAATGGAGTTTTTTTTTATCAAAAAGGCCGTCGTTGTTGCTATTCCGTTACCGATCAGAAGTAGTGCTTTTACATCTTCAATGTACAAGTTCACTAGTTCATTCTATTTATAGATCAGTACCGGCGCCCGGCCACGTCTTCACGGTCTTTGGGGAGGGGAGAAGGATGATTAGTTTGACAATCATTGGTTAGACACCGTGTTTTACCTCTGCGTCTCCACAACTGTCATGGGAAGGATAGATTTGTGTTAGTAAGGCAGGTTATTTATACATCATGGATTCACTGTGGTAAGTGATGCGATCAATGAAAGCGCAGTGGACTGCTTTTTTATTTTTAAATCTAGGGTTGATAGAAAGAGGCAAAAGACAAATAGCAAGGAGGGAGACGGGTCTAGGATTGAACTCCTGACCATTTGCTCAGTAAGCAGAACGTGTAACCACTGAGCTACCCAGCCACCAATAATACCAACAATTAATACAAACGTTCACGTAGACTGATAAAACTGCTCCCTTACAAATACATATTATAATAATCAGTATTATAACATGAGTTATACATTTTGTGATAATAAAATAAAAATTACGTATTGTTAAAACAGTTTCCTGTTTTTTTGTTTATCGTCACCATAATTCGTATCTTTTCTTTGTTATGTCATACAATGAATGAGCAAGGGATATACTATACGACACTGTGAATTTCTTGTGAAATCATTATTATATATAGAATACGCTATTTATGGTTGTTCAAAGTTTAAATGGTTTCTTAATTTTCTATTCGGGATGGCATTGATTAACTTTCTAGAGACTGTATTCAGATGTGTACACGATTTCACACAGATATCCTATGATTTCATACAATAATTTAAGAATGAATAAACATCTTTTGTTTGATAAAACACTTACTTTTTTTGTCGAAAAAAAATCGTGGTACAGACAAAGCTAAATCCACTTCCCTGAAGATATGGTCTTCCCTGTAGCAGCAGATATTTATTTTACGTTTGCTATTGTATTCCATTTTATGGTATGATTGATGATAAATAAACTCAAACTATTTTATCTATCTATTCCAAGATGCATTAATATAAAAGTACCGTTACATTTACATATGCATTGTCTCTAGAAAACTATATCCTTTTAAATTGAATGATCCTACCCTGCTGCTATGTTTGCATATGTAGAATAGACAACATCTCATAAGAATCTAATGGAAAGTTTCAAAAACTTGACATAAAACAACCTCCCTTTCGAATCTTCGACAGATATAAAATTGTGCTCGTATTTTCAAAAAGAAAACACGTATAGAACTATTCAATGAATAAAATTTGCCGATCATGCCTCCAAAATCTACCCCGATCAAAGACACATCCTTTCACGGAGTTCATCAGTGGGTGAAATAAAATATTCCTTGAAGGACTTTCATGCTTCTATGTTTTTAAATTCCTTATTAAAAAAAATTACCACTGTTTTTTCAGGAAGGAGAACTAGGGTATGTGTCCCTTGACTCAGCCTAATATGCAACGATCGATTACATTTCTAATCTAATCTAATCTCATACTAACGCAGCCAATTCTTGAAAGCATCCTGGAAAATGATGTTTTCTTGAATACATCATTTTTCTTGTCATCGGCCAGGCCAACTGCGTAGTATGTGCCGCAGAGAGGATTCCAAGAAATAGAGCGATTCCAGAAAGATCTAAAATCGCTCTACTACTCTGAATCTAGGGAAGGAAGGAAGCGTGGGCCTCCCGTACCAAACGCTTCCATGTTGAGTTATACAGTGTGATAATTTGTACCTTATCGTTGGGAGCATAGATGCTAGAAAGATTAGTTTATGCTCCTTTTGCCTGTGGATGAACTTTTGGCATTTGAACCAAAAGCGTGGCAATAATTGCCAAGGTTATAACGCCTTATCTTGCTCCATGGGGGGTAAGTGGACTAAAACTTACGATGATGGATAAATGCGAAGCTGAAAATAGCATAAAAAATATTGTGAAGGGATGTTATAATATAAAATGAGAATAATATGTGTACTACCTGTATGTCTTCTGATTCCATGTATGATCCAAAATTATATACCGTATAAAGAAATAAAGAATACTTACATTTTTCGTGGTAGGGTAAGACTTCAGCATGCTATCTTACCGCGCTGCCTACATTGCGTCGGTGGGACTGCCTCCTAAGGTATAGCTGACGAGATACAGCTTTTCTTACTCAGCCGCTGGTGAACAGACCTCCTTGGTGGACAGACGCTCGGCATGCACCTCCTCAATCTAGCTGAAGTCAGAAGGACAACAGTGCCCAGGCTGCACTACCAGCTAAGTACGCAACCCTTAGCTGGCGGTCTTTGTCATCTGCTGACCCGTGGAAGCATGAGGTAGGAACTTGTGAGGACCAGAGCTATGTTGCGGGGACGCACGCTCCATCACAGTTGTCGACTCACCATTTTGCAGCCCATATGCAACGATCGATTACATTTTTATTATAACTCAGTATTTGAGCTGGAACCGAAATTTAACTTGTTCGACACTTGCGTAGATAAGTTGAAGAAGATATTTGGTAGTATGTATCACGAAAAGTTACACAACTCATTTTATTAAGTCAAAAACTTTCGATGTGAGTTTGATTGTCGGTATATAAGCACCAAATCGGGTCTATTCATGGATGCAACTTCGTCTCATTTGATAGATTTGTTATTAAATGTAGTCTTCGGACGGTTTTCTTTTCTGATTTTCTGATTTATGGCAATTGCCAGTTGTATTCGCTCTACCCAAAAGAATCTTCACAACAGAAATTATAATAAAACAGCTAATAAACACTTATGTGATCCTCACATATAATTTATCGGCCAATAGATAATGAAAACATTATAATTCACTTTACACAGATTTTGTTTCCTTGCTTTGTGTTTAGATGAGCCATTTGAAAAACATGCAACCGAAATTCAGACATTTTATTGAAACCTTTAGCAGTAACAGCATTTCTATTAAGCTTTTCATAAAACAGGCCGTAGGTAGGAACATAGAAATAAATATGTTGCTACGGTTTTCTTGTTAAACCATTGTTACCCATGTTTTACCCATGTGAACAGTAAGTTCCTATCGTGTGTCTATTTTCTGTTCATCTTAGCTGCATTAGTCGATTTATACGTTCAATTTAACGACATTTAGATCATTCAAAGATCATGTAGATAATCTGTTTATGATGTCATGATGTCAAAAAAGTTAAGGATATAAAAATTCACGTACTTTATGGAAAGGTCAGATTTCCTGCACGCAAATATATCTGCAATGTTTATTACATCTAAGTTCTCCATCTCCAGCCACAGCCACGCTCACATCTTTCCAGTACGATGTCAATTAACACCCACTTATCGCAGATCTATAAACGAAGGCAAGGTACCAAACAATAGCCATCCGTCGCGTCGTTTGTCACTGCTTCACTCGATCAGTCTTGTCTCGAAACCACACCAGTGAACATCGAAATTTGAGCCACACAGTTTGCCAAATTCGGTTTCCGAAAATGACCGAATGCGCATACATCCAACCGAAAGTCTTCTCTGAGCGGCTTTTCGCAAACAAACTATTTCTGCGCGCCTGCAAATTCACTGAAACCAATGAAGATCGCTGCGAAAGGTTTCGACTTTTGCTACGGTGCCATCGAAACCGGAAAAAATCTTCTAACATACCACAATTGGAGTGGAAAAAATCCACAATCAACTGCGAAATTTTCAATGCTCTAATTAAATTTGCCATCTACCGTGGAAAGATGATTTTTGGCAAACAGGGAGTCTTTTGGGTATATCTGGTATTTGAAACACGTGAAATGAGCCTAGTGTTTGACGAAGGTCACCCATGCTTCAAATGGCACCGGCGAAAGTGGTTTCAGTGTGAGAGGGACGCTTATCAGTTGGTGTCTGAGACTGAAGATAAGGAAGCGTCATCGTCGGTTAGAAGTATGTGTCTGGTGTCATCAATATAATAGATAAAAGTCCATTCTCGCATTCTAGCAGTCATCACCATTGAACTTGTGTCGTTTTTGTTTTTCCTTTTTCAGGTCAAATGCTTATGAATTGGCTTGCATCGACTCTGCAGTCCACGAACGTAACGGTCAATGAGCAAGAGTTGCACACGGTGATGTTGCAGTACTGCACGAACCTGATGGTTGCGGGAGTAATTAAACAGATTCCGGATAAGCTAGCGCCAATCCAGGAAACATTTCGGGTGAGTAGAACAAAATTCTCGGAAGCAAATGTTGTTGAAATCGAATTATGCTCTCGTCAATTCTCTTTTTAACACAATACAAATAAAGTGTAACTCGTTTCACACATCATATTCATCGAACTAACTTCAAAGCCACCATCCTACCTGCTTCAATAAACACTGAATGACCACCTACAGTCCAATGCACATTGCAGCCGGGAAGGTCCCAACGGCATTGTCATTCGCTTTATCTTTCTGCTGTTTGTGAACGTCGTTTCTTGTTTCGGTACCTATCTGGCCGGCAGTTAAATAAAATTCAACAGCCTACGCACACATGCTGCCTTCACCGCACAGCGTCTTTCATCCAATTGGTAGGATATGATCAAATCATTTCAGTTTTCGTCATCCATAGAGCTCAATCTGAAGGTGGCTCAAAAATGCTTCTTCTCGAGATTGCGCACTTTCAAGCTCGTTTACATCTCTTGATCGAATTAATATGTATGTTGCCGTCCTCTGCGGTTCGGCAGTGGAAACTAGCCCTGTTGCAACCGCAAATAAATAACCACAAATTCTTCGATTTCATCCAACTGACCAAATATGCAAGTTGCTTGAATGAAGCGATAATAATCCGAATATCTTCATTCCTATATTGACAGCCAAACCTGATGTACCAGTGGACGCACACAGAGGTACCATCCCCAGCACCGTTGACTCCTGGTCGATTGGAACCCCACGTTGTTTGGCCCCACATTGTCCCATCTACCGAAGTTGCAACAAAATCAGCAGCACATTCCACCACCGATCCTGTGGACGAAAATGAAATTGAAGAGCACAAAATGACCATCAAAACAAGCACTCCGAAAGCAGCCAAACCCAAGGCTGACTACTGTCTTGAAGATCTGAAGAACAAAGTGAGCAAGTGTGAAAATATGACAGATGTGAAAAGACTGATTCGAACATTCCTAATTGAAGTAGATAATAGTGATTCAAATCAAGTGGAAATAGTGGAAGCGAAAAACGGAACGTGTATTCTAAGTGACCTGCTCAATGAATCCGAAGTGACGATTTATCCTATCGAGCAAGATACGAAACAACCAATGACACCGCCAAAAGCACCGCCACTCGTTAGTTCGGCAGTGGAAGCAGAAACACCACGTATAAATGGAAATTTATCGACTGAATGTGATTCCAATATTATTAACGCAAGCTTATCTAACAGTATTCATAACCGCAGTGATTGTTCCGCGATGAACGTTAACAATAGTAATAGCAATAGTAACCTAACTAACGGCACTGTGTTCAATAACAACCTAAACGAGGCTCAAACTACCATCTACGTCTGCCAGCACTGCTGTAAACAAACAGTGGCCACAAATGAGCAAAGTTCCAACACCGTTGAAAGTGATCAACCAGTGCAAACCATTCCCGGACCGACCAAACAACTAGTAACCCAGGAAACGCAAACCGACCCAGAAAAGCAGACTGATAATGTACCTGTTCCGGTTGCAGCTCCACCTCCCCCTCCTCCTCCACTTCCACCTCCTCCACCACCTCCACCTCCACCAAGCTTGCTTAAATCATTCCCTCCTCCTCCTCCTCCACCACCACCTCCTCCTCCACCACCTCCACCTCCTCCTCCGTCATTACCTCCTCCCGTACCGCCGATGCCACTGGGCGTTGCCGGATTTGGTGGTCCACCAGCTGCACCGCCCTTGCCACCACCACCACCTCTACCGCCATTGGCTCCTCCTGGTGCGCCTGCACCACCTCCACTCATGGCTGCTGCCGCTGCTGCTCCCCTGGGACCAGGTAAATTACCGTCAAGCGCTACTCAGAATGCCGCCCATTCCGGCCACGTGGCCACCACAGGCCCTCCACCACCATTACCATTACCAATACCAACGCCCGGAGGATGGTATCAGGCAAATAGTAAGCGTTTTTGATCAATCCCCCCAGAGACACCTCTAGCAATTTGTAGCTTCTCAGTTGTCTATTCTCTGTTCTAAGACCCAGATAGTTAACTTTTGGTTTTTCGATAATTCCACGTGTGAATTTTGATTTGTTTTTTTTCTTTGGATGATAAGATCAGAGTTGAAATCTTCTAATTCATAAATAATTATATGATTTGTTCATAAAAAAAAACTTTATGAAAGGGTAAAAATTAAATGATAGTTTAAAAAACAGTCAGCGGCAGATGAGTGACCAAAAAAAATTGGCTCCCCCTGCATCCAGAGCCACTTACTTTCCATGCCATCTCAAAGCGGGTTCCGGTCCGTGTCGTTTCATATTTAATCAGAATTGCAATTAATATTCTTTTCAATTATTTATTTGATCACTTATCGCAGACCTCATAATTTTATTTGCAGCACACATCAATTGATAGATTATTTAAGCTGATGAATGGTTAATCGGATTCTTGTCTTGCCTTGTCTACACACTTAGATTTTTTTTACAGAAATCTGTAAAGTTTTACCGAATTCTCCACTGCTGAACGTTCGGTAATTCGATTTTACGGATTTCGTTGAAATTTTACAGATATCTGTAAAAAAATTACCGGATTTTGGTAAAATTTAATCCAGATGCATATAAATGCATGAAAAAAAAATTGAAAAAAACACCTTCTAGGACTTACAAAATGTTTGAGTTGGCGAAGTGAATTGAATTTGAAATAAAAGATTTGAGTTCAATTGCTGAGATACTCACGGCAATAGCATCCTTTATCATCGTGGGCATATTACATATCATTAGGGTGGTTCACTTACTTTCCTTCATGTTGAAAAATAAAAAAAAAATTTGAATCGAATATTGAAAAAAAAAGTGTTAAAACATCTCTTATAAAGACTGAACTCGGAAAAAATGAGACACACAAAAATGATGCATAATTTATTTATTGAATTTCCTTCCCCAAGCTGAATGCTCGTGCATTTCTCTTCACAGTGCTCATGAGATCTTGGGCGAGGCTTTGTCCATCTTCCTTACACAATTTCTCCCAGTTTTTCTTCAAAACTTCATCGGGTTTGAATGTTTTTCCGCTTTTCTTCAACTTCTTCTTCATTATCGCCCAAAACTTTTCGATCGGACGAAAGTCTGGTGTTTTTGGCTTTTTCGCCTCCTTCGCCTCGCCTTCGCTTCGTACCAATCCCTTACAGGCTTGGCTTAATGGCACGATGCGAATACCTGCCAGAACAGCGTGGGACCACGGTGAGAGCGAAGGAAGGGCAGCAAGCGCTTCTGCAAGCATTCCTCTCGATAAACCTGCTCGTTTATGGTGACGGTTGTAACGAACGGCTTGCTGTACCGTCCGCACTCGCAGAACGCCTGTCACAACAGGTACTTCTTCGCGAATTTATCCATCTTTCTCTTCCGGAACTTTTCCGAAACCTCCATGCGTACCGACCAAAAACTCGAGGCCGGGGATTTATTTGGTGTCCAACTCGTCGTTCATCACGAGACTGCCTGGCTTGACCAGCCACTCACGGTACAGCTTCCGCGCACGCAATTTGGCCACCGTGTTTTGCTTGTCAGTCCGGTTTGGCGCCTTCCTGACCTTAAAAACACGTAGCCCAGCCCACTTCATGGTCTGCTGGGCGAAACACTTCGACGAATTGACCTTTTTGGCCACGTCTCGGGTGGAAAGGTTCGGGTTATTCTTATTATATTCTTAAGTACTGCCTTATCTTCCGCGCCTTCTCTGGTTATTCCGTTTTCGGGTTTCGGCTGCTTCCAGCGCGCCACTCGATGGTCTTCGTCTCCTGGAACATCTTCACAACGCGGGACACGGTGGAGTGGTAGATTCCAAGTCTTTTGCCGATCCATCTGTGTGTCTAACCAGGATTATCGATCACCGCGCCCAAGATTTGCTGGGGTAGCTCGTTTTTGTTTCGAATGCATCTTGAAAACTATTTGACAGATCGAATTTTGCACACATAAACATAACACTCTAAACTAGTTTTACCCAAAATTTCATTAATTTTTACCCACGCGATAAAAAGTTAAACCGAAAACAAAGCTTTTTCCGAGGCCAATCTTTACACTCGTAAGTCATTGTCTACATTTGTGAACACATGAAAATGAAATTGTTAATCGTATGACTTTTTTTTATAAATATCTCCTATAAAAGCATACGCCATTCACAAATAGAAACTCTGAATTAAGCACGTCATATAAAAAAATATCAACGTTTGATTTTGGACCCTTGCTGTTACAGCGATATTATTATTGTTATTATTATTATTTTATTAAAGATGTTTGAAATTACAAGTAAATCATTCGTCTCTGGACATAGCCATGTTTTTTGCAAGCTTTTAATCAATATTGAAGCTTTAAGTGATGTAACACATAAATTTACGTACAATGTCATGTAATTTTCGATTAAACACGACGGAGGCCAATGTATGATATTCAAGTTGATGAAACATGACAGGGTTACTTTACTGTATTGTTAACATTTGATTTGTGAAATTTCAATAGATTGGTTTAGAATAATGAAGAGTAAATTTTGAGATTTTTTTTTTAAACCCAAAATTGTTGACATTTGCTGATTCATTCCTATACATATTATATGTGATATTTTTAGGGTGATTGCCTCATTTTCTATAAGAATGGTCCTTAAAGTTTGAAATCTATGTATATAAAGATGAATTTCTGTCTGTCTGTCTGTCTGAAGTTTTCGAGTCTATAAGAAAACTACTGAACCGATCGGCGTGAATTTTTGTATGCAGGAGTTTTCTCTCTGGAAGAAAGGGCTCTGATACAAAAGGAACACAAATTTAATCCAAACATGGGAATTCTCCCAACTATTACGAAAAAATTTATGCAGGAGTTTTTGGGACCAGAAAAGGTTTTTTCATACTAGACTCCTCCCCGGCTGTGAGAGAGAGAGGGGGGGGCTTACATACAGATGAAACATAAATTTCTGCATAACTCGAGAACCAATCAAGCAAATAGAAAAAAAATGGCTTGTGGAGGTGTTTGGAATGTTTCTGTTTTCTGGTTGAAATGTTTCTATGGTGGTTTGAGACCCCTCCCCTATCAGGAAGGGATGGCGTTAATACAAATGAAATAGAAGTTTCTGCAAAACTCAAGAACTAATCAACAAATGGAACCAAATTTGTCATGTGGGGTTTTCTGGAGACATTTTTTTTTGTTTGGTGGTTGGAGACCCATCCTCTTTCTGGAAGGAGGGGCTCTCGTACAAAATAAACACAAATTTAAACCAAACATGAGAATTATCCCTACTGTTATGAAAATATGAACGCAGGGATTTTTGAGCCGGAAAAGGTTCTTATGATAGTTCGTACATATCCTCATACATATGAAACACAAATTTCTGCATAACTCGAGAACTAATCAAGCAAGTGGAACCAAATTTGTCATGTGGAGGTTTTTGAAGGCAAGAAATGTTTCTACGAAGATTCGAGACCTCTCCCCCCTTCTTGCCGATTCTCTTTTTATTATTTATGCATAGTAAACGAGCTATAAAATTTCAATACTTATTTTCTCAAGGCCTACTCCTTTTAATATCGGTTTAATATCTGATTAATGGCAGTTCTGAAATCGATACTCTTAAAACATGACCTTATCAGGTGGGCGAATTACCTCTTTATAATTTTTTCTTCATTCGCATACCGTTGACACCCAACTTATATGAACTTTTAATAACATCTCTGTTTGTATGCTTTTCAAAATAAAAGGCCGTTCACACCAAAATCCGGAAATACAAAAAATATTTTAGAAAAACAACAGCATGTTTGTGATTTATATTATTTATTACATTTTATAGATAAATGTGATAATCAACACAACCGCATACAGATTCATTAATCTTTGCACTGTATCATTGTCAATTTTCTTCGAGGTAGTAAGCCACTTAGAACGAAATTACCTCTCCACCAAGCTTTTTGAGGTTTCCCTTGACCATTGACCAGTATGTTTCTATCGGGCGGAGCTGTGGACAATTTGGTGGATTTCAATCCTTAGGAACGAAAGTAACGTTATTTTGCTCATACCAAGTGATTACCTTAGCGTAATGACAGCTGGCCAAATCTGGCCAGAACAAGGATTGAGTCGCATGTTTTCTCAGGAAAGGTAAGAGCCGCTTTTTGAAGCATTCTTGCCAGTAAATCTCAGCGTTCACGTCGTACCTGTGGTTACGAAAATCTGAGATTTTAGCCCACAGGAACATATTGCTGGCCAGATCAGATATTTTTCAGGGAATTTGGTTTTATACTTCCGTTTCAGATGTTCAGGGGCATCTTTCCGGCTAGTTACAGTGTAAAATTCCGTTCCCGAGAGATATTTGAATTATTTGAAGCAGTATGTTTCGTCATCCATGACAACACCATGAAATTTTGTGAGATGTTGTTAAGCTTTCTGGAGCGTGTTTTTACCGATTTTTGTTTCTTTGCGTTACGATCTGGGTATGTTTGAGCTTTGAATGACCTCAATCCAGCCTTAAACTTTAATGTTTGCACTTTTTGACACTTGCGCTTTTTTCGCAACTTTCGTTGACACCTTCGAGTTTGCCTGAAAAGCATCAAGGACTCTTTTCTCCTGGCTTGTGTTGCTTTGTCCATGTTCACCACCATATCCAGCTCTCCTTTCGACAGTAAGAACCTTGTTATAACGTTTAACTACATCTGTAACAGTTGATTTTGACACATTTACCAATGTTGCGATAAATCGAACAGTAGAATTGGGATTTTCCAAATATTTGTGCAAGATAGATTTCCTACGTGCTAGTTCAGACGGCGCCATCTTGAATACAGAATGCGCTTTTGTAAACAAGGTGTGTGATTCACGTTTGTCTATGTATTGGTTATGTACATAACAAGTTTCATTCCATTCGTAGTGATTTGACTACGAACAGGATAAATAATTTGCCTGGATTTTGGTGTAAACGGCCATTATTGCTAGGTGTCACGTCAAACTATTCCTTTACCAAACTTCGTATACATTATCACATCAATTTTGAATTTGAAACCCTTTTTTAGATACGAGGGCGATCCCGGCGTAGTGGTAAACATCCATACCTCTCACGCCAAAGTCACGCGTTCGAATCTCACCCCCGGACAAGTTACGAAAATACCCAAAACGGTATTTGAGTGACAACGACGGGAGATAATAAAAGGAAAAAAAATGTTTTATTTTTGGCCTCCACAAAATTATTTACCCTAAAGAAAACTAAAAAAAAGTAGAAAAGAGACACAAATATAGGCAATGTGTTCCTTAACTCAGCTTAATATGTAACAATCGATTACATTTTTTGTTATAACTCATAAAGTATTTGAGCTGTGAGCTATATTCAACCAGCTATATTCTTGCTTAGATAAGTTTAAAAAGATGTTTAATAGTATGTACCACGAAGAGTTACACAACTCATTTTATAAAGTCAGAAACTGTCGACGGATATGGATGTAATGTCGGCCTATAAGCACCAAATTGGGTCTATTCATATACCCATTACTCGGTTTATCAGCTCAATTTAGGCAAATTTAGGTCATGCGGAAATCGTGGTGATAATCTGTTCCGCTTAACCAGTGAATTCATGGTGTCTAAAAAGTTAAGGGAAATCCGAATTACGTGAACGTGAACAACTGTAAATTGATCAAGAAAGTCATAAGGCATAAGTCGGTCATCTTGATAGCAACATGGTTTGGTCGATTATCCCTGAGGTAATGACATATTTGGTGCATAGGCCGAATGGAGGGGCTAGGCTTACATTGTATCCCGTTACCCTATATCTCTTTTTTTATTTAAAAAAAATGAGTGAACAAATTGACTCAACTTGCACAATGATATTTTCAAAACTTTTTAACAACTTAGCTCTGATTTTAAAATCCACTGTATTCATCTTTATTTTTTGCCTTTATTAGTTATGCCTCCTTTGTAACCTCTATATTTTTCGATCATCTATTTTTCCTTAGAGTATTTTTCTTAGACAACTTGAGACAACGCACACTAACACTTTTTTTTATTCGACCGAAATCCTCCAATTCTGTGATTAAAAAAACAAAAAGTATGTTTTAGTTTATTTGATTCTTCTTCCTCGTGGTGTATGGTAGTAAAACGAGTTTATCCTCCGCGGAAACTGCCTGCATTGGTTTTCACTTTATGTAAATAGTTAATCAATCTGAATAGTGTCACTTTATAACGTAGATCGATTGAAACCATCCGACTGTACAGCTTAGTTAGAACTATTCACCTTCATTGTAACAATATATAGATTTACGCCCGGTGTTTAACCACTAGAAAAGCGATTGTCTCTGCTAAGTATCCCCATCATTCCAGCCCTCCGTAAGACTGCCGTTAACCCCCCGAAACCAATGAAACCCCTATACTGGACCAGAATAGTAGCGCCAAAAACGAGTCCAGTTACGGAAACAGACGCCCCATGCGAGCTTCCTGACGAAATCAAACCAGCACTCTGGCAAGAACTGGAAGAAACTAATCTCGACAATATGGATGAGTTCACCGAACTCTTCTCCCGACAGGTTGTTGTACCGAAAATTAAAGAAAAAGTCGAAAAACCAGAGAAAACCGTCAAAGTTCTGGACAGCAAGCGCTCACAAAATGTTGGAATTTTCGCCAAAAGTTTACACGTTCACTTCAACGAAATCGAGTTTGCAATCTACCACTGTGATACTTCAGTGGTTAGTTTAGAGGCATTACAAAAAATTCTTGAAATTAAAGCATCTGACGAAGAGCTCGCTCAAATTAAAGAATGCGCCGAAGGAAACATACCGCTGGACCCTCCAGAGCAGTTTCTGCTTCGAATTTCGGAAATTTCTTCCTTCTCGGAAAGAATATCTTGCATTGTGTTTCAGGCGGAATTTGACGAACATTACATTTCCGTAACAAGAAAACTCGAGACAGTTAAGCACACTTGTGAGTTTCTGATTGACAGCGAGCAGCTCAAACACCTATTTTCCATCATATTGACGCTGGGGAACTACATGAATGGCGGTAATCGGACACGAGGTCAAGCAGACGGATTTGGACTAGAAATTCTCGGAAAACTGAAGGATGTGAAATCCAAAGACAATAACATCACTCTGCTGCACTTCATCATTAAGACCTACATCAGTGCATGCCGCAAGACGGGCGTGCTTCTACACGAGGTGCCACTGCCAGTTCCTGATCCTGGTGATCTGGATCGAGCTGTGCTGGTTGACTTTGACGATTGCAAGACACAGCTGAACATGCTAAAATCAAAAACAGATGGTAAGTAGCAATTTTCAATATTAATGCCGTACAATTTTTCGGTAATCTTCAGCTATGAAACATGCTATGAGTTGGCTATACTTTGTGCGTATTATGATACGGAATATTGTCAGGAGGTACACGCATTTTTTCGCATGATGATTGAGGATACATTTTTTATCAAGGTGCTAAAAATGTACAGTTTTTCTATATTGATCCTGTACAAATTATCTGAATACAGTGAATTTCCCTGACCCTATCTCTTCTTTCTCAGCATTTCAAGCGTTTTACTCATCACAATCAGGTTATTGCCTGCGTCTCATGTGTTCTACATGTGCTTCCATAGTTATTTATTGCGGAATGCATCATTTTCAAGAATGCGCCATTTCCCGTAAGACGGTTTTCTAGAATGGACTGTTTCCCAGAAAATTGTTTCCCGGAATATACCGCTTCCCAGTACACGACATTTTTTATTGAACGACAAATACGGTTTGCGTGAGTGTATCATAGTTTTTGAAATACTACATTGATCAAAAAGTTCCCGAAATTTATTCAGGTATATAAAAATACAAGATTATACGTCAAATTTGATTTTATCCCCTTCTAAGTACTGCCCAACGACTGCAACGTACTTATGCTTGCGCTTGATCCAATCCTCAAAACATTTTTTATATTCGGTTTGCGCTATGACTATGAGAGCCATCTTCGATTTTTCCATGATATCTTGGGTTCTGAAACGCGTACCGCGGAGCGGTTTCTTGAGTCGACCATAATAGGAAAAATAAGCAGGGAGTCAAACCAGGTGAATTCGATGGTTGCTGAATGGCATGCGTTTCGTTTTTAAACAAAATTTCCACGGATAACGACGAAGTGGCTGGGTAGCTCAGTGGTTACCCGTTCTGCTTACTGAGCAGGTGGCCAGGAGTTCAATCCCAGGCCCGTCCCCTTACTTGCTATTTGTCACTTGCCTCTTTCTTTTACCACTAGATTTAGTCTACTGCGCTTTCATTGATCGCATCACTTACCACAGTGAATCCATGATCTATAAATAGCCTGCTTCACTAACACAAATCTATCCTTCCCTTAACAATTGTGGAGACATAGAGATAAACACGGTCTCTAACCAACGATTGTTAAACTAATCAACCATACGCACCCACGACTCGCATGGAATGAGCCTGAACGTACTATTCAACTTCGCCCAGGTTCGCTTGATTTCCAGCGCTGCGACCCAGGCTGGACTATTTGGCATGATTCTGACTACCGCATTGATGGCCTTCGCCGCCTTCGCACTGGTAAAATCTACGTGGCTGTTGAAATTTAGCCGGTCGTCGATCATCACACCCAAATACTTCAGCACGCACTTCGATGCTATGGCAAGCCCTCCGATTACGGTTTCTGCTCGCTGTACCGCTTTGTTGTTGCTGACCATCAGCACCTCCGTTTTGTGGTGGGCTATCTGCAGCTTCGTCTTCTGCATCCCGTTTTCAATTATGCCGATTGCGACGCACTACAGAAGGTAACATTGATGACGGATTGTGCTGGCGGACCCTACGTGCGTTAGTGTAACCTTCAATTTAACCAGAGCTTCTAGCAGGCTGCACCTTCTAGCGTTGGTACATCTGCTGCCCCACTCTACAGCCCAAGCAGTGAAGTCTCCTCCTATGATGACCAGTCTTCTTCCGATGAGCTTTCCGGTGAGTGAATCAAGCATCTGGTGAAACTGCTCCATGGTCCACCTTGGAGGGGGGTGGGGGGTTCATAGCAGCTGCATACAAAAATCCCGTTGATTTTTACGATCACGAACCGTTCGCATGAACACTACTTCCTGAATAGGGAATCTGCCCATCACCTGTACCGTAGCCATCGCCGCTCTATCTGCAACCCGGTTTCCGTTATCGCGAGGAGCACGATACGGTTCCACAGTGATTGCGACGTTACATTTTGTTTCTGTTGTTGACTGCCACAACAGTTGCTGTGCTATGTCACAATGATTGAGGTAAATTTGGGCTACTTCCATTACTGCCGACCTGCTGTCGCCTCTTTATATACTAAGCATCTAAAACCTCCCGTCATGTGGTCATTTCCGTCCTTCTTTTTGCAAAGCATGCATCTCGGTTGCTTTTTGCAGTCTCTTGCAAAATGGCCCTTCTCCCCACATTTCCTGCACACATTAAATCTGTCAGCATCTTTGCAGTTGCTCGCCTGGTGACCAAAACCTATGCACTTAAAGCATCTCTCCAATTCCTTTGGAGCTCGAGGGACAACTCTCAGTGAGCACAACAACCACCCAACTTTTACTCGACCCAACTCCAACAGCTTGTTGGCTGCAGCTGTCGGCAGACGTATCGCAAGATCGCAGTGTCCCTTCTGAGCCCTCATCAGCTCGTCCTCTGTTGTGATCTCATCAAGATCCTTGCATTCGATCGCAGTCTTCTCTGCGAGCGGTCTAACTATCGCCTGCTCACCAAGAGACTTTTCAACGAGCGTCTTGAAGGCTGTGCTCTTGATGGCAGGATCCTTCTTTAGCTCGAAGAACATCTCACCTCTCTGGGTGCGCCTGGTTTTCTCAACCTTCTCCCCTAGTTCTTTCTACTCCGGATCTGCTCTCACTTTTCAGCGTACGTCGTTCCACTTTTTACCTCCACAACTAGAGCGTCACCTTAACTTCGCTCACAACGAAGCATAGGCATCTGCTTCTTCTTCTCTCCCGTCGTTTTCACTTGCTGCTGATTTTTCTTCCTTTTATCTTTCTGGTTGCCAACAGTGCGCCATTCACTGTCTTTACCTTTCTCCTCGTCGTTTTTGAGCTTTTTCAGCTCTTCGTTCTCCTCTCCTGATGTATCCCTTTTCCTTTTCTCCGAGCGTGGATTCTTGGGTTTCTGCGGCGTCTCCAGTGCTTTAGTCGTTGCCTTTTGGCTGTCCTCTAGAACCTGCTCTCATCCTCAGTGCGTCCTGCTCGCGTTCGGCTGCAATCACGGCCGATTAAGACGCATCTCTTTGATTTCTTTGTGGACGTTATGCCTGTCCTTTGCATAGTCATAGAGTTCGTCGATCCGGTTTCTGACTACCTCCATCGCGGTTTTCTTCCCAACACTATCCCTTCGAGTTGTGCGTTGCGGAGTGAGCATCTGGGTAGAAACCCCTGTGACTTGCTGCTGCTGGTACTTTCAGTGGCCTCCGAACTTGGCAGTGGTGACCTCTATAGCTTTCCGCTTCTTGCAAACACTAGCGCACCTTCGTCTCCATTGTCAAGCGTTTTGCCATCGTCGTTTAATACTTTTTTGTTTACCGTGAAGTACCCTTATTCTGCACAGCGCCTAATTATGCGCATTTTGCCAAAAATTTGCAGTTAATTGCAGGATTGTCATAATTTATATTTTATCCCACACACAAGAGGACAACCTCAATTTGCATGTAGAACTAAATTCAAAGAATATTCAACTAAACATGAGTTTGGAATGTTGTAAAATGCGCAAAATTAGGGCATAAGGTGCGCAGAATATAGGGACTTCACGGTATTTCCTTTTTCATCTTTTTTGTTTCTTTCTCAGTTGTCCTCCATTTTGTTAAGTCCCCCCTCCGAACAGCTATCTCCACACGTTGTAGATAGTCACATATCGTGATCCCATCTTATCTTTGAGTCAGGGATGCCATGCTAGGGTTGACACGGTCCTTCCTGGGGACTAATATGTGTGGGGTGGGGGGGGGGTTGTGAATGAGTGCACCTTTTGTTCATTCATTCGGGAAAGCCAGTTTTACCGACTTCTTGAGCATATAAGGTATGATTTAACTTGCTACAAAAGCTTTACAGAACTGTACTAGTGAATTTAGAGCAATACGTTGAGAGCAGACAATAAGTTAATCGTTCTAAGCAAATCCCTTGAAATGCTAATAAAGATGAGATTTTGAAGAGTACTTTTAATCAAGATATGGCTTTGAAATATAAGTTTTATCAAATACAACTAAACTTTCATTTTAAACCAACATCTGCAGAATGCCGACGGATAACGGAAAAGGTCATCCTGGAATCCGCTGAGAGTAACATCGAACCGTTTAAAGAAAAAATGGAAGCCTTCATCGAAGTTGCCAGCAAGCGGATCGATAAGCAGTATCGCAAGTTAGATGACTGCCGAGAAATATTCCTAAAAACCATGGTATTCTACAACTTTACACCAAAATCTGGAATTATGGAGGATTGTAAACCGGAGCAATTTTTCGAACTATGGACACCATTTTCCCATGACTTCAAAAACATTTTCAAGAAAGAAATCCTGCAACTTTCAAACGAATTGTAAGAAACTGAGCATTGTGTTATTTTATTTTATTTTAAATTTTTTATGATAAATTTTATGACTCATTTCAGATTGAAGAAAACTAAACGACCACCACCAGCTACAATTAGTAATAGCAAGCAACCGTCAAGTGGTAAACCAAAGGCAGGTTCCTTGAAAGAGCGATTGAAGCGCCTTAGCAATAAAAATTGAAACGTCGTTTCAGTGGAATTTGTTTGTATAAATTTCTGATTACAATTCGTGAAACTAAGTATAAGTAGTACTCGCGTGTGTGGGAACATGATACAGTATGGGTCTGATTTTGGTATCAGTCCATTCCGTTTCCATTTTGAATTATTCCGATCCCTATTACGCTCCTACTTCACTTTACCTTTCCGAATTATCGCAAAGCTTTTGACGGACTTCATGATATAACCAGGTACGTGACAGTTAAAAAAATGAAGCCAAAATTAGACCGTTACTGTAATGGGACACTATCACTAAGCATTATCACTACTGTGTCGTCATATTGATGAGAAAACAGGAACATTCAAAGAATTATTTATTTGAAAAATGGATAAGCTATTTATCATACATGGCTATTTTAAAATGTTAGACCGAAAATATGATAGATTATTTTGTAGAAACCGGAAGAACTCGAAATGATAAAATGCATTGTAATTATCAAATCGTTAGACTTCTAGAGAATAAATTCTATTTACAGAAAACAATGTCATATGAAAAATATATATCATGTTCAAACAGTAATAAATTTGCGTTTCAATTACATGATTCCTTGAATAAAACTTTTTTTTAACTTGTTTATTTGTGAGGCTCAAGTGCCATAGACATAACGGAGCCGAGTTCTTTTTCATTTTTAAAAACGACAATAACTTACTAACTAGGTTAGTTTTGGAAAGCCGAAAAACTCGCGGCTTGGTCGAGGTTAGGGATTACTATGATTGGGGTAAGAATGACGAAGTAGGAATCTTAACTTTCAGCCTTATTCTGCGTGGCGAGTGAGTCGTGACGACTCGCTCTCACATACGAGGTGACAATTGTCGCCTCGTGTGAGGTGACTCTCCGTGCAAATGGAGAGTCACCTCACACGAGGCGACAATTGTCACCTCGTATGTGAGAGCGAGTCGTCTCGACTCACACGCCACGCAGAATAAGGCTGATTGGCTTTCAACAGCAGATTGGCGATACGATATTCGAATTTATTTATTGGCGTCAATCAGTAGTAGACCATATGTTTAATTACATTTCATTCTTAAAATCTATGTTCGTTTCACTTTTACATTTTATTATTGTCTTGCTAGCCTCAAAAAGATTTTTTTTTCAGTGTGTTTCTGTCCATAGTAATATCAATTATATCACTATATACATTATAACAAGACATCATTCTATTTAATGGCCCGTTTTTGGCATAGGCTGTTTTATGATTGTTGATATAAAACAAGTTTCTATTTCTTAGACCGCGAATGGGAGGATAAAAGTTCATATTTTCTAGAATCACCGGAATGTATACTCTTTGCGCAATAACATCATTTATGAAGGCTACCATTGCACTCTCTTGGTTTTTTTTAAGATTGTCTAAATTAATTAGCATGCATCTTGAATCATACGACGGCAATGGAAGGCTCGCTCATCCTAACTTCCGTAAAGCAAATAACAAAAACTGTTTTTGTACTGATTCAATACGATTTACATGTGAATCGTGGTATGGAGACCAGAGTATGCTACAATACTCAAGGACGGGTCTAACATATGAAATGTACAATGTTTTGATAGTGTAGGGATCCTTGAAATGAAAACTAAACGTCTTGATAAAACCGAGCATGTTGGTTGCCTTGAAGATAATGTTATTATAAGGCTTGACAAAGGATAACTTGGAGTCAAGTATAACATCTAGGTCTATAATAGGACTGCATCTTTCAACTTGCTTCTGGCCAACGGTAACTGCTTCTTGCCTTATAAAGTGCATTCTTGAAAATGATATGGAATGACATTTTTTAACATTTAGTTCTAGTAAACTTTTCGTGCACCAGGTATGAAATTTACCGATTTCGCATTGAAATATTTTCAAATCAGATGCTTTACGTATTTCAAAAAAAAGTTTGATGTCGTCAGCATATATTGAAACATTCAAATAATTAAAAATCAATTCTACATCGTTGACAAAAAAAAAATAAACAGTAATAGTCCAAGTTGAGAATCTTGCACACCAGATGTCACATCCACTACTGATGACAAAATACCACCAAATCTTACCCTTTGTGTTCTACCAGTCAAGAATGATTGGACCCATTACAGTAATCTCTGATTGAAACCTAGCCTCAATAATTTAAACAGCAATAAAGGAATATCAACTCTATCAAACGCTTTACTAAAGTCAGTATACAACGCTTCAACATAATTTCCTTTATCCATTGCGTTTAAAGAAAATGTTACAAAATTCAAGAAGTTGGTAGTCGTTGATCGCCCTTTAACAAAGCCGTGTTGTTTGTTAGATAATAAATTTTTAACTTGTGAGAAAATGTTTTTGTTGACTATCGATTCAAATAACTTACACGTAAAATAATCCACACATATTTATTGGCAAAAATCCATAGAAAATTCCACATAATATTGATGTGTGCACACATAAACTGCACCCTCCGAGAATGACATATGAAGTTTATGTGACAAATGAAAAGTATGTGTGGCCACACATAGTGGTTATGTGTACACATAGGAAGTATGTGTGGTTACAAATAGATATCATTTGTTGATTTTATTGCAAAAAATCATAGATGGGACACATAGATATTATCATTGCTTTTTTATCAGTGTAGGAATACAAGATAATATCGCAAATCCACGATAATGTTTTAAGTCAGATTTTTTGCCGCATTTAAAAATCGGCATCAGAAAGGATTCCTTCCAAACTGACGGAAGGAATAGTTGATTCAAGGGATGAATTGAATAGCAAAAACAAAGGTTTCACTAGCTCTTTCGATACTGCTTTTAGAAAAGCTGGCGGTAGACCATCAGGTCCAGCTCCCTTAGAAGCATCCAATGTATTTATTGAAAGTAAAATTTCGTTAAGTGAACTAGGGGTTCTACAACAGTGAACCAATTTCAAATCGCCAGTTTCATATTGATTGTTGGTTATACTGCATTCGGAAGGTGAGCCGGTATCAAGGATAACACCGAGATCCTTGAGGTGCTGTACTCTAGGAAGGCAACGTCCCGATAACACATGGTCAAATGTGATCTGCTGGTGCTTGCGGTAATACGAAATAACGTTGCATTTTTCAACGCTGAGGCTTAGTAAGTTTCTTGTACACCAATCCGCAAAGATACCCACCATGTCCTGATGATCCAAGCAGTCTGAGAGGCATTTTATTATTTTGTAAATTTTCGCGTCGTCAGCGAAAAAGAAGCGGCACCCCGAAGGTAACAGCAACGAAACATCATTCAAGAAAATTGAGAAGAGCAGCGGGCTGAGGTTAGTACCTTGCGGGACTCCCGATTTGTTCGAGAATGATTCCGATTCAAAAGAGCCGATTTCGACCCGCACTGAACGGTCCATTAAGTAGGATCTGAATCAAACCGACCTCCTAGGTGAGACGCCGAGTTTCTTCAGTTTAGCCAGAAGGATTTAGTGTTCTACTGAGTCGAATGCAGCGTTCAAGTTCATATATGCAGCATCAACTTGCCATCCTGAATCCATGCTTCGCAGGCACGTAGGCAAATTATACAAATTTCGTGAATACGGATCGTTTCGAGTAAATGCCGTGTTGCTCTGTATCGATATATTGTTTACAACATGCAAACAGGAAATCATTCACAATAATCTCGAATAACTTGGAGCAAGCGCAAAAGACGGTAATTCCACAGTAATTGGCAACATCCCCTTTGTCTCCACTCTTGTGAATTGGAAACAAGTAAGAGAATTTCCATCGTGCGGGGGAGGGGTGGGAACTGACTTTGCTGAGCCGAAAGATTGAACAGCGTTGCTAGCGGTGGAATGCCGTCAGGACCGGTGGCGTACGATAGTTTTAATTTACGCGTTGCGGCTTGCAGCATGTGTTGTGTGAAATGAGGAAGATCGAACTTGAACACATCACGTGGCACTGCAGGAGTCGCTTCGTTCACTTGCGTCGCCGAAGCTGAGATGTTGTGAAAAACTTGTTCAAAGTGTCGTTGCTGACCGTATTGTTTTTTCAAGAAATATTGACCTGGGTAGTCCGGATTCCTTCCGTTTGGTATTCACAAACGACCAAAAACGTTTGGGGTTGCAGCGAAGATTTGCTTCCGTTCGTTTCACGTAATTATGTAGAGAAAATGGCTATATTGACGATTGCGGTGACTAGCTTGGTTAAACAGTTGTGTGTAGTGTAATGTCCTAGAGTTACTGTACCTTCGGAGAGTAGCGGATCTAATTCGCTTAAACGAACGTGGGTGGGGGTTGGACCAAGGATGGTTTTACGGAGGTCGTCGTACTGGAACAGCAAGGAAATTTGCAATAATAATGAGATTAATGAGTTTAAGGCTTTCAATGCAACATAAGTTAAACACAATTAGTGAGTATTTCAGCGTCAACAGTTCGTACAACCCCATAGGACTGTGCCTTGTAGTTAGTTTGATTTTTTTTTATTTGGTAGGCTCAACAAAGAAATAATATGCATTCACTTCTTCAAGTAGTTAAAAACAGCACGTCTACGAGTTCTTCCTTCTCGGCTGTGAGATGATTTTCGTATTCAACCCGTGCTCGTAACATCTTCCTTTCCTGCGACATTGAATGACTTTTTCTTTTCTACTTCGATACCGCCCATTGGTTCTGCTTTTTTTCTTCACCATTTCCATGCTTTAATCTTTAAGCACTGTTGTCCAAAAACGGTATATCTACACATACGTGCTTCTTTTGCTTTGTGAGTCGTTTTCCTGTTGTTTTACTGGTTCCTTCCTGGTCTTCCGTTTTGGGCATGAATTCATCCAATTAAGTTTCTTTATTACCGACGTAAAAATATGCCCCTCCGATTGATGAAATGTAAAACGGTGGAGATTTCCTTCTTCACATCCATGTTCACAACACGTACACTTGAAATATAGCTCAACCTAAATGCCTTTCGTTTGCTTTACATTCGCATAATGCACCATTAAATCCATTACCACCATTAAAAATTATAGGATCACTCCTTCGGGTATAGTTTTGATGAACAAGGTCCCGATATGCAGTTGCAATTAGACCGGTATCCGTGTCTAAAACACTGGCCAGACTGAGCAATAATAAGATGTTATAACCCCATCCTGATGACAAATTTCTTGTTGAAATTATTTGACAATCATTGTAACATGTTATCACTCTGTAGTCTGAACAAGCCATAATTCTTTCGCGCAATTTACAGCTTTACCGATGTTAACTTTGACACGAGCATTGCTGAAACTGAACTAGATGGAGTTCTTTATTTCACAAGTATCGCTTGCAAAGACAACGACCGATCGCTTGCAATGAACAAAAGGCAGTTATCGCCATTCGGACGTAAAGCTAAAACTCAGAGATGGCGCTCCGCTGAAATAGTAGTTGATGCACCTTAAGCACAATTATTGGTGGTAAAAACGGAACTACATGGTTGATAACGATATTGTTCATGAAGTCTATACGATTATAAAGAAAACAGAACGTTGTAATCCATTTTAGTTTCCGAAATTTACGCGATCTAACTTCGCATTTAATCGACAATGTCTGCCGCGTGGATCATGTGATCGCGTGGTTGAAATTTAAACGAAACGTTGTACTACTTTACGTTGATGATTCTTCACCTGGACATCCTAAGTTTTTTTTCAACGCAATCATTCTGTAGATTTTTCAACAGTGTCTTAGATACACTTCCAATCAATGCAAGGATTTGTATTGTGTGGTAAGCTTATTGATGCTTTATATCTAGATTCAGTAATACTGTTATGAGGTAAGGTAAGAGTTGAGCTTTCATTGAATTTATTTTCTGGAACGTACCTTTTTGGGCAAGTGCATATTGAATTCTTACACCAATTGATATTTTCTCTCGTGTATGAAATCAACACGTCAAACATAAAATTTACAACTCTAGGATTAAACACATTTGATCAAACTTAGTAATTTCATTCCAAGTCATCATTTTAGTCTGATTTGACTTTTAACTCCAGCTCATACTTTTTAATACGCTCCTGACTTTCAACTTCCAGTCTCATTTTGGTGAGCGCCAGCCTTTCATCGCGTTCCATTTCCAGCTTCTTTATTTCCAAATCCTGCTCCAACTGCAGCCTCTTAATTTCTATATCCACATTTTTCTGCTCTCTCGACAAGCACAACTTTTCACGCTCCAAGTCTAATTTTTGCCTTTCCAGATCTAATTGTTGTTGCAATTTCATTACTTCAAACTTCAACTTTTTTTCCTGCATCACTACTATTTGGAATACAGAGGATGTCTCGGCAGCTGGCCTTTTCCATGGTTGTCTATCACCATAAACTGATTTAGGTCTATAATCCGTTTCACTGTTACTAGCAGTTGATGGTTCAGGAGTGTATCCTAGACTGGAATGATTTACTGTGTGATCATCAACTGGCTCTATTACAGATTCTGGATGATATATATGATTCAGATTCTCGTTGTTCGGTTGAACTACAGGATCAGTAACTTCAACCTTGATTTGTACCTCATCTTGGGGATGCTCTCCCTGTGCATTGCAACTAGACATTGATTCCAGCTCCGTGGATAGTAAGTCAGAAGTCATTAACTCGTCTGCATATTCGTCTAGATCGCTTGATGTTGTTGTTAATTCACTTGTATTTCTAGTAGTTAGCAAGTGCCCAAACAGGCGTTCTAGCGCATCAAAATGTGGACAACATCTCTCCATATGATCTGTAAAAAAAACTATTATTAATTTTTATTACCAGCAAATCATCGAGATAACATACCACGATAAAGGAATTCATTTCCATCAGCTAGAAGTTTAGCACCCGTTTGTGCTTGCCATGCAGCTGTAGCAAGAAAAGATGTTTTCAAATTACGCATTTTGTTTTTAATTATCTGCCACTTTATTGGTCTGACTTCGGGGGCCTTTTGACACACGCTAAAGTAGAAAATCTGAGCCGTTGGTTTCTGTAATGTAAAGTGCATTCAGTCATCATCCGATAATTCAAACAGATAATATAATATACGATCTTTCAGTAATATTCGGTAAATGTAATTATACGAAAAAATTTGACTCGACCACGAAATGACAGGAGAAAGAGGAATGCCGTTATAAAATAGAGAATAGAAAAGATGGAAGAATCATTAAAAGACAAATTTCAGCCGTAGTGACTTTCGTGACGCTTCAGTTCCAGCCTATCTTCTCCTGGTCTAACTTCTAAGTTTCGCGCTCGAAAAGTTTGGCTTTTTTTTGTTTGTGGTTGCCACTGAAACACTGTTGTTTGTCTTTATTTGAGAGACTTTCAGCCGGTGGCTGGTTCGTCTAGAATGTTGGAGCTTGGAATATGTCGCGCTAATTGTTCCTGGGCAACTCGAATGTATTGCATACCGAAGCAAAATGCAAATTAGAAACAAGAAACGCCTCTATGCTATGACTGTCTCGGACTGTGCACATCCATAGCCTTTTCAATGCGTTACACGGTAAGTAATTGTTAATGTAGCCATGGAGTGTCAAGAGTAACGGATCATCGGTTTCTAACTCATGCACTGGGATTTTCGAGCAGCAACTATTTACCGCATGAAAAACGGTATTTTTTCTGGATACGTTTCTCAGTTCACGTCCGATATTCAGCACGTGAGTAATAACAAGTATAGTCTTTAGCATGCCAGTTAAATGTCAAGGAAATAGTGGCAGAAGAATTAGTTGATGCAGCTACAGAAGTTTGTGTTCCCTTTTTGTTAAGTTATTTACAATATTTTAACTGCACACAAGAAGTAAGGCGTATGCACCGATCTTCTAGATTATGAGTCCTGGTTGGTATATACATTTTCTCTTAAACACTGACTTAGCAGTTAACATGTTATAAACCTATCTGATGACTCTTCTACTCAGTATAGTCTAAACAAGGCATAACGATACAATAAAAATAGCTTATAAACCAAATTAAAATGCGACATACAAAACACCTACCTCGAATCTTCCCGGATGAATACCCACTTCTTCTACGACGCATTGTAATAATTGCTTTGTCTGAGCCTCAGTCCATCGAATCGTCGGATTCAACCGACGCCGGGTATGTTTATGTTTCATTTCTGTGAACTATGTTTAAAATAAGTATAAAATACAAATCTTATGAAAATCGAAAAGGATTTTAGAACCTAACTGACAAACGTAAACAATGGCTATTTCCGTGAATTTCTCGTAGTACGTCAACATTTCAGTCGGACAGGAGGTCTCAATCTTTTCGGAATGATCGTGGTAGATTACTGAGATAAGTATTCAATGTGGAGAATGTCTTGGAAAAAGCGATTGTTTACATTTATCAGGTAGGCCCTAAGGAAAAAAATTGTCGAAATAATGTATCCAAAATGCTTACTCACCTCAGACATAATCCTGTTGTGGCAGAGCCAGTAAATTCTGAATTTAGCTTTGTTTACATTAAGGGAAAGTCGTGAGGGCCTGTTCATAAACCACGTAGACTCTTTTTTAAACATCCCCCCCCCCCCCCACCCTTCGTAGACTTTCCTCCATACATTTTTTTTAATTTTTGTGTGGAGCGTAGACTTTTGCAAAAACAAACCCCCCCCCCTCCCCCCAGGAAAGTCTACGTGGTTTATGAATAACCCCTAATGCATCCAATGCATCGAACAATTCTAGACAAAATCGTCAAAAGGTCGAAAGTAACATTTGTAAACAATGACTTAAAATGTAAATTTACTGGAAACGTCAGGTTGCTAAGATCTTCATACACTAACAACGGGAAGGTAATCACTCCTTGTATCTATTTCTGATACTATTTGGTTCGTGGAAGCAAGCAGATCCCAGAAAAATACGCTAGAAGTCATTGTTTACAAATGTTACTTTCGACCTTTTGACTACTTTGTCTAGAATTTATATACACGCTAAGATGAGAATACCTAAAATTAGTTATTTATTTTACCTAAAATTAAGTATTGTTAAAAATAACCAAAATATCAGTAACATTAAACGATATTGAACAGTATTTTTTCCTAAAATAAATATCATGACCGCGAGATTCAGTGATGAAAAATTTATTAAATTTCGGGTAAAAAATAACGTCCAATATTGGAAAATGAACATAACTTAAATGTCAGTAAAAATTACTGTTCACTAATCTCATGCAAATAGAAATAAGAATTTCATAAGGTTCAACTTATGAACGATGTTTTGGAATTTCATAAGGCTGACTTATGAATGGATTTGGATTCACACATAGTTGTTCTTGTACGCCTTTAAGGGGGGATATACAGTTAGGATGACCAAAAAATTCATTTTTTTCTTTTTGCATGAAAAGTTGGTAAGACTCCTGTAGAACACGCTCCTGGAACCGTTTTTTTTCGAAATGCAATCCCCAAGTGTTTCGTTCTTTCGTTTTTCGAAGACGCCTTTTTCTCGCGCAGACCGATAATTAAAACTTTTAACGCGTTTTTCTCAAAACAGCATTTTTGGAGTTTATGCCGGTGATAACTCGAAAACTAATTATTCGATTAAGCTGAAACTTACAGGATTTCTTTATTATAGTATTACCTTTTATATGAATTAAAAATTGTTGTAATATTTTATTACCATATATGGAAAAATGCGATAAAATGGCGGAAAAATGTGTATTTTTTCCAAAAAGTTACGTCAAAAGTGCAATTATTTTTTTTTACTTTGTTTTTTAATTCATCTACTAACTGCAAGTGTTATTAATGTAATTTTTTGGGTAAGCAGGATTCAGATCAAAACTGCGACCAGGAGAGCCGGCACAAGCAAAACGCAACGACTTTTTCAACGCACTCTAACGGCCGCCATTTTCTTGAAAAAAAAATTGAAAAAAATATTTTTGTATACTACATGGATACAATTACAATTGTAAAAAAGTTTCGATTGATTTGAGTAAATACTTCCCCTTGAATTTTTTTTATCAAAAATGAGTTTTTTTTCTTGTTCTAACTGTATATCCCACCCTTAAGCTTTCCTGATTACAAGTGTTGATATATACTAGTGGGCAAGTCACTGGACCCATAAACTAAACGTTCAAGGTTTGAATCCAGGCTGCTCCATATTTTAATTTTTTCAAAATCATTATACCTGAAAAGGCAAAATTACGAAATTTACATAAACCAGTATACTGGTTTCTTATAGCAATGATCATTACGCAATCTTATAAATTTCGAAAGTTTATTTCGTTGAGTGATCGTTTAATGTTATCGATATGTTGGGTATTGTCAACAATACTTAATTTTAGGTAAAATAAATACCTAATTTAAAGTATCCTCATCTGCGCGTGCAAGGCAGGTTGCTTGTGATGCACGGTAATCTAATTTTAAGCTATCATGACTAAACAACCATTGTTTCGGCAATTAAGCAGTTAAGTTCAACTGATATCCGTTTGAATTTACCATTTTGTTGATTGCTTCATTATGAAAGCTACGAAACAGACAGATTACCAACGCTTATGGTTTGTTTCAAAGTAATTTTAGTATGCTCTAAACTGAATTGCTGTTTGAAACAAACAAACGAAACGGTTGAAAAAACAAACATATCCGTTTACAATCACCTACATTTGTTCTGTAATTTGATTGGCCACCTAATGCCTGGTACAGATATACAACGTACAACGTTGTACTCCTTTAAGCTTAGTATGCAGCTGGCAAGTAAAGACTTGAAGCAATTTTTGTCATTTTTACCGAAGTAATTTTGACAACTGCGTCAGTATGGGTGAAATGTCAGTTTTTCTTGCGGGATAATCCAACTGAATATTATTCCGCAAGGAAATGTGACAGTCTCATTAAGATTACCTAGGCAGACGTTACTAACGTTACGAAGTTTGTCCTCCTTGTCAGCTGCATACAAGGTAAATAATTCCGACAATAAAAGCATTTCTTGACCACTACTTGTCCTATCCTAATGCACATTACTTTTGAGCTGCATACTAGCCTTTAGTCTAGTACTTGTTTTTTAGTACTGGATTAAAGTATTTAACAGTTCGTACAACGCTGTATTGTATGTCTGTCCCAGGTATAAGTTCACTCTACAGATGGCGAGTTGGGCCGACATTGGCCCCAGCCAGTCAACAGTGACAACGTTAAACAAAAACAAAAAGAAATTCACTCTACAACCTATATTACGTGATGTATAGGAGCTTGGTAACAGCATCAATACATTGAATTTTCACTGGAAATAATGTGCATGGCATTTGATACTAAAGATACTCTATACCACGTAACATAGGTTGTAGTGCGAACAGGGTATAAAATTCAAAATTGGTACACATTTATTCCAAAGAACCAACCTCCAAACCGGTCTCCTCTCGAATGGTTACTTCATCGTTGCGGTTCGTGTACATCAAAATTGCCTTCTTCAACTTAATCCACTGGATGTTTTTAGCTCGGTTTTTAAGTATATAGTGAGCAATGAAACATGAACCAAAAACTTTCATCAAAATCGATGGCAACATTTATAACAGGTAACCGTCTGGTGAAAAAAACAATTTCTTTTTGAGGATTATCCAACGTCTCAATAGATCATTGCACGGAATGTATTAACCTCACTTTTTTGACAGTTCAAGGAGCTTGATTACAAGGTGTTAGAATTTGATCAGCTCAAACAAAATTTTTCGTTGGCTTTTTCCGGATTCTGTACATTAAATTCAGGAAATGATGTAAAAATAAGCACTGGTGTCTATTTTCCGACGATTTTACTTCAATTGTAATAAAATTAGAGCACAAAATTTCAAACAAGCTCCCTTAACTGTCAAAACTGCATTGATGACGCCATCGTGCAATGATCTATAAACAGTTGAAATGACAGCAACTGCCTGAAACTCTCGAAATCGGCAGCACTCAACTGATGCACGGCTTGCTTCAATTTTACATGATCACAGCTCATGCCACACAGCCCATAGATCAAACCCTAAAAATAATGCTCCATCAGACCGTACTAAAAACTTAAAGCCCAAACGCAATATGGCCGGAAACGGAACGGAAACGGCAAGTTTGACAGTTGTCACAAATGGCGTCGACATTTCCAATTGGAATCAACTTGGATCCAATCAGTTTTCTATCCGACAAGGGAAGGTCCATTAATTATGTCACGCAGTAAGGGGGAAGGTGCGGTTTGGGAAAACGTGAAGATCCATACAAAAAAAATAGGTCCATACAAAAAACTTGACAAGGTTGGGTGGTTATAAAAAGTCACTTTTTGCGTGACGTAATTAATGGACGTTCCCCAAGCAGGTTAAGCCAGATTGGGCTCTTCCGCTGCCGTTGCCGTTCCGTTCCGTTTCCGTCTTCACTGCGTTTGAGCCTTTAGAATCCTATCTCAACAGAAAATATACCATCGAATCTCACCTCAATGAACCCTCCACAAATCCCAGTAAAACAAATCCTTGAGCAGCTTAAATCTAGAGCAACTTTTCAAAAGGTCGTAAGTAACACATTGCCAAGGACAGACGTTTAAGCAAGAACAAAATTAATTGATAACTTTGTGTAAATTTCCAATTTATCGCTTCTCCACTAACGCCATGTAGATCACTTAGTCGAAGTGCCCACTGATGTGGCGAAGTTCGCCGCCACCCTATAGTTCCGTATAGGGTAACGACAGGCTATACGATTTCTATTGTGTTTTCTATTCTGTTGAATTCTATTAAATTGAATTCTAATTCGATTACTCCGATAAATTAAATTTAAAGTCTTTGCACTTCAGCTAGGAAAACTGGACCACATTATGAGGGTTTTTCCGAAAGTCGAAGTGACGTTTGTCCATTGGTTAACGTTAGAAAAGTCACCTGCAGACTCTTCTGGATAAATCAGATGGAGAGTTACGTCACTGCAGGTGACTTTTCTCACTTCACCAAATGCAAACGTCACTTCGACTCTCGGAATGAAAAATAACTAGGAGAAGTAAAGAGATCGTCTCGATCATGACCGACGATATACAGAACAACCATGACCAAAAATATAAAAACGTTTCACGATTTCACCACACTTGGCAGTATGGCCCAACTATGGTCCCGCCACCAAGAGGAGAAGAAGAAGAAGACTCTCGGAATAACCCTCAATAAGTCGTTCGTAAAGTTATCACGTTACATCCGCCGGGTGCGTTACGTCGTGTCACAAAATAATAAGTCGCAATCGTCAAGTCTGTTTCGACATTCAATCTCCTGTCATGTAGCTTACGCCATTTCATGAATTGGCTGAATAGGTATGTGCGGGCATAGAAAAGCACTTAAGTCAAACTGACAAAGCGACGAATCCGACAAAAGCTCGTTATGGAGTAGTTTGTGACCAAACAAATTTTGTTAAATAATGTATAGCAGCAATTCGCTGCAATTCATATCATGTTGGGGAAGGTCTATTAATTATGTCACGCAGTAAGGGGGAAGGGGGGTTTGGGAAAACATGACGATCCATAAAAAAATTTGAAGGTCCATACAAAATATGTGACATAAAAAGTCATTTTTTGCGTGACGTAATTAATGGACGTTCCCTTGTGTATAAATCATATTGAGGAGTACCCGTGCTTTAATTCCGTGTTTACATTGTTACTTACGACCTATTATAAATTTGTTCTAGAAATGTTTTCCCTGGCAGATGAAACGGATCCAAAATATGCATCATTCGGATAAGTTTTCTTGGAAGATGCAAAAACCTCAATCAGATTATGGCCAACATAAAACGCCTCGCACGATGCAGGAATTTAGACCTTTTCAGATCTAAATAATTAAGGCCGGCGCACAATACCGCGTCCCACGTCGCGTCGCGTTGACGTTTCATTTTGAGATTAGCACTTCTCATAAAAGGCGTCACAATGACGCGTCGCGTCCGTCGCGTCGTTTTGCTAAAACGCCAAACATGTTCTAAAGTACCAGCGTTCTCCCGCGTACAGCTTCTGTGACGCTTTGGTTTTGAGAAAATTCAAAATTGACGGGCGGTGAACGGTTCGGGTGTATGTGAAGTTGGAATTCAATGCTACTGAAAATGTAATTTGATAGCACTTAAATTGTGAAAATCAAGGAATTTGAGTGTCTGTG
Organism: Aedes japonicus; assembly: GCA_034211315.2. Classification (NCBI taxonomy): domain Eukaryota; kingdom Metazoa; phylum Arthropoda; class Insecta; order Diptera; family Culicidae; genus Aedes; species Aedes japonicus. The sequence goes on from JASCZW010007298.1 coordinate 124,186, forward strand.
GTGAAAATCTAACAAAAATTATAAAAAATACTCTAGAAAATACTATACTTAATTTGCATTCAAATTTGAGAACTCATCATGTTGATTGTTTTCATATATTCTTTCTCATGATTGTTGGAATAAAAAAAATAAAATTGAAAGCTCAGCCCTATACAAAAATCTTTAAAGTTTCTGTAAATGTTGCTTTTAGCTTTGCTGAATTTTATGTTTTGTATCGGTATAATATAACATATGTTGACTTTTGAGTGAGTGAGAGTGAGTGCCATAGGTTAGTGCTCCATCGTCTTCTGCTGGTCATACATGTAATGTTAAATTTTATTCAAACATATTCTATTAGAAATTTCAGTTATTAGTGTCATTACAGTTCATTACACGAATGAATTGACATAGAAAGCATCTATACATTTAGTTTTCACTGGAAATAATGTTCATGGCATTTGATATCAAGATACTCTAAATCACGTAATATTGGTTGTACTGTGATTCACAGTCTGTGAACTATTTCAAACTATAGAATATTGTTTCTTTGTTTTAAGCTCATGCTTGGGAAAACAATTCGAGGCATTTCACATTAAACAAGACGTAAAAGGTAAAGGGGTCTAACATGACTAACAAAAAATATGTTTTGTGGTTGCTAGTTTGAAGTAATTTGGACTAGAGTTTGGAGATAGATCTCAAACCCCGCAATTCCACATTTGCATCATCTACTCATCTACTTAAATAAAAATGTTCCGTCAAGTCATATCCTCAAGTTATCTGCGTAAGCCACTCATTTTGTTCAAGCTGCTTTGAATTAGATGAAGTGAAATAAGGAACTCGTTCGGATTGAAATTCAACTAAAAATGACATGACGAATGTCATCACTTACTGCCTCTTGATCTCAGCTTCGACTAACCCAGCAGATCGTTGCCCGAACTCTTACTGACCTAAGGATCTGCTAATTTAACGTGATGTCCGCAAATAACAATCATCACAACCTTTCACCATTTACCAGGGCTTAGGACATGTATCTAATGTTCTCAATACACTGTACTATGGAGACGCATCATTAATTGCGGTGTTAGGCATTTATCCTATAGGCATAAACGCTTCTTGTAATATTTTTTCGTTTTGATGGGTAGTTTATATTTAAATGCTTGCACGACAATTGAGGAGGAATAGTTTCGTTTATTTGTCTCTGATTTGTGTATCAAAAACCCTAGCAAAAAAGCAGACATTATGAACGTATTGAAAATATTGACATACAATTTACATAATTAAACAATAAATTATCAGTTAACGTTCAAAACCAAACAAATGATTGAAGCGGACGCTTGATTGACGTTGTATTGTGTGGTCTATAGCGTCCTGCGCGTCATGTGCGCGTTTTAGTACCAAACGCTGGCGTTGACAGCTGACGCGACGCGACGCGGGACGCGCTATTGTGTGCTGGCCTTTAGATTTGCGTCAGTTTCCCTTTTGGTTTCCCATCAGGATTGGAGATTATAGACACTCAAGTAATAGACCGGACAACGTGCCGCCATGTTGTATCCAAAACGAACATTTCCTCGCATTTCCCATACGATTTGACAGTTGTTTTGGATACATCAACTGTGCCAGACTCACGTTGTCCGGTCTATTACTTGAGTGTCTATACTTTTTACTACTGGCGGGGCGCCATCTTTTGGCAAACCGGTACGAACAAGATTGTAATCATAACGGATAATTAAAAAAAAAACGAGATTGAAAACAAAACTTCACATGTGTGAGTGTTATAAACGTCAGATAGTTCAATGCTTGCATATTCTTGGAGAAACAGTCACATTTTGTTTATAAACTCGCGTGTTAGTTTCAGTCTGATAAGTTTATTACTTGGGATTTTATTATAAATGATTTATAAGTTTTCTAGCAAACGAAAATACACTACTTCTCATACTAAAATATCGTAGGTACTGCCTACAAAATTGATTTATATTTCAGGGGAGTACTACAAGCACTTATTATTTTCCAGCATTCGCGGTCCGTAACATAAACATGTCCCGTGTTACCAGAATCAAACACGTCCTCAAAGAGCAGGAAAACAACGAATTTGACGTTCCAACAGAGAACCAAACGATTGTACGGGTAGTCGCCAGCAAGGGCAATAATTTACACGAAGTGGAAACACCGATCGAAGGAGATGAACGTTTCCTCGTCTCAATGCCGGTTAAATTTCGCAAAAATGTGTGGATAAAGCGCGGAGACTTTGTACTCGTTGAACCGATCGAAGAGGGCAATAAAGTGAAAGCAGAAATTTGTCGTATCCTCACGACGGAGCACATCAAGGAATTTGAGAAAGAAGGCGTCTGGCCCAAACATTTCACCAAGAAACGAGGACCTGAAGATGATCTGGACGAAGATGGCTTGGTGCGAAACACCAATCGACAGGTAGCGGACGATAATGATGATGAAAGTGAGGACGAAAGTGAAGATGAGAATTGAAAGGGTCAACCTTGGTAAAGGGATTTCTCTATCGAATCAAGATGAAGTTGCACAGCTAAATATAAGCAGTTTATTCTTGTACAGAGAGGCAGAAACAAGCGTCGTTTCTTTGGTTTATATACAGTAATCTAACATTCTCTTTATATAGAATAAATAGTTCAAAAAGGTTGCAAATCTTCAATTTTTGGCTTCGTTTTTGCTTTCATTAGTAATATCTCGAGATCAAATATCCACAGTTTTTTTAAGCGGAGCCATGTTGGAAATGCAAGAATAGTGCATAGTTGGTGCCTGCTAGCGGTCTTGTTTTGCGATGTTTATATTAGTTTGTTTTGATTATTTTTACTTATTATTTTCATTTAACTTTGCTATGACCAGAGAAGAAGAGAGCACTTTTATGCGAAATTCCCTATTTCCGAAACATATTTCAGAAGAAAAACCTTTTTTAAAATGTTCACTACTAAGTAATTCATGCTACAACTAGATGCTCAAATGTTTAAAATATTTTCTTCCATTTTATTTAACATACTTGTATCACTTGTTGCTGCTTAATCAACATAATACTAATATGGAATGAAGGTCGCGAATCTGATTTGATAACAAACTTGCTGAATGAAATATTTCTTGTAAGCTCAATGAACTGAAACGCTTTATGAGAAAACCAGGCTTCTTGAACACTAGAAGTACCATAAAATATGAAACATCAATCTTTCAAGATAATACCCAAATGTGTTCAAATTGAATAGCTCTAAAGAGTTACTCATAGGCGATTATGCAAGCATGAACTCAGTATGAAAAGATATATATATATACTGAAAAAGTATAGTTATCAGGTTTTCTAAAAGAGATCTTTTGCTAAGCATACACAGACGCTTGTATTATTTCGTTTCAAGATCCGCACTAATAGTGATTCATGATCTGAACATCAGAATGACTCACTGTTACACTTAAAATTAAATAACGAAAAACCTTAATAAGCCAGGACACTTTGAACTGAGCCTGTCGAGTTGTAAAAGTAATCACATACAGGGAAGTAAAACTCACAAACATACACTGAGAAAATACCACTACATTCAACTAAACAACTACAATTTCTTCAGAGTTAGTTAACTGCCTTCACCAGCGTACCTGTCTCTTCGAACTCTTTTTCATCCAGTTCCTTCTGCTCACCGTCGTCGTTTTCTTCCGTATCGCCTGGGTCGGCCTCAACCTCGAGGACTACATCTTCAACCATGTCACCCTCTTTTGGACCGACCTCCTCTTCTTCGATGATCGGCTTACCGTCCTGAGAAGTAATCTTTGGTGACGTTTCTGAGGAACTTATAGGTAGAGTCGAAGGCCTAGCCAGCTTGCAGCTGACACTTGCTGTCTTAAACGGAAATGCTGGTAGTTGTTCGACCTGTGGCGTATGCACTGCCACAATTTCCGTCTGCGTCTCGCAATTATCTTTCAAACTACTGGACGTATCTACTGTAGAAGCGGACACGTTTGAAACATGCGGTGGCATGTTGGCAAAAAATTGCATACAGGTAACAATGTCTTTCACGGACGTTTGTAACTGTTGAACCTTATAAAAAGAAGATCGTTAGAAACTCTCGAAAACCTAATTTTATCAAATCTGAGCAAACCTGATTCATTAGCATCGAGCAAGTTTTTGTCAGATCCTGAACTACGAGCACCGAGCTATTTTCGTTGTTAATCACATCTAGCTTCATCGTATCGGTCGTTCCGTTGGCAGCCTGTGTCGGTTGCATTGCAGATACCTTCTTCCACAAGGCGTTTATGGCTTGCATCTGGAGCTGCTGAATTTTGCGTTCATTCTCAAGCGCAGTTTTAGTCATCTCCATGTCTTTGGTTAATTTTAAAATGTAGTCTTGCGTTCGCTTCTTCTGCAGAATGTTTGCAATATTCTGGCCACGTTTGCGAGACAAGTAACCGCGCCAAATTTTTTGGATAAGTATGGCTGAATTCTCGGAGGCTTTGTTTTTAAGGACAGTCGCAGCGCTATCGATGCTGTCTTTCTCTTTTGCCTTTGTAAAGACCACCTGGCCACTTTGTTGCGCTACCTTATTCCGTATCGTTTTCAACTTATCAATGTTTATAGTCTCGCTATCTTCGTCGGAACTAACGGCATTACTTGAATTACAGTCCGGTGGAGTAGCCTGAGTGCCGTGAATCGAACCCCTGTGATGGGCAGATAATGCTCGAGAATGGTTGTTACTGGCGTAGGTCAGGGTCTTACGGGGCGATAATGAAGGAGAGGAACGTTCGCTACTAACACTGTTGCTGGTGCTGTTGTTGGCTGAAGTGTTCCGTTTGTTCGGCCGTGGACTCGAGCTTTTGGTGGTACTTGTAGGAATGCCAGCAGCACGGGAGTTATCTGCGAATAGAATAGATAGAACGTAACAGTCAGGGAAGTAAGGTAAGTAGGACAGGTAAGTTTTTTTTACCGTTTAACATGTATGTAAATCGAAACATTCTTTATTATAAACAGGAATATAGGCTGACAAGCGAAGATACTGTCTACAAGGTATCACTATTTACAAACAATGTCTGAAGTAGAAAGGGCTACTTTGATTGTTCTAAATCAGATCAATACCGTGCACGTAAGGACAACGACGGTAATTGTACGTTCACACCTAGGACAGGACCTACCAGCTCAGAGCAGGAATGCCATATTTACACACATGTCTGTAAATTTACAGACTTTTCATTTTTGTTGCAGACCTTTTTAACGATGCAGACATTTAGCAGACATTTCAGCGCCAACATTAGATTAGGGCGAATCTGATTTTGTAAACAATGGTTTTCGTAGTCATTTTCTCTTGAACAGAAGGTCACATATACAAATTAAGCACTCTTTAAGGAAGAAGAGTTTTATCTCCATCCGCTGATATATTCAATTTTAAGGAATTGTATGCAACTTCCGATAGATTAGCAAAAGAAGTGTTTGTTTAAAAAAGCAGATACACCCTAATCAAATGTTGGCGCTGATTTTATTTATGTTGCAGACATTTACAGACATTTGAAATATTTGATAAATTTCAAATAAACGTATTCTCTGAAGTTCGGATTTAAAACGTACGACAATCGGAACAGTATAGAAGGTTTGTTAAAATATTTTGAAACATCGAATCGTATAAATTATTTTTAAAGTAGTAATCCTTGAGGGAACGAAAACTTCCCTTCCATGCGAAGAGATGGGGTTTATCAATGCAATTTTCTTATCTATCCATCTACCACAAAAAAATACAATAATCTGCACTGCTATTGTCACCATGAAAATTACCGTCAAAGCGTTTTCATTCATTGCCATTCCGTCACAACGAAAATCAAGTTTCATGACAATACAAATCATATTTGAAAAATTTACCATAGAATAGGGGTTGCTGAGTATTTTAGCCAAGAAACAATCAACATTATCTATAGAGTTTATATATTTATATATTTATATATATATAAATATATATATATATATATATATATATACATATATATATATATATACATATGTATATATATATATATATATATATATATATATATATATATATATATATATATATATATATATATATATATATATATATATATATATATATATATATATATATATATTTATATTATATATTTATATATAAACTAAGCCATATATATAAGCTTTAAAAAATATATACCTTCGGATCAAAATACGAATAAACTCACTAATAAGGTACAGCTAGATAAGTCCAAAATGGGTTTAGAAAATATATTTTTTCTTATACTGCGTAGAACACATAATACGTAAAGTAACACTCAATACTCCATTAAATAAACGCACACGATATAGCTAAAATATTTCAACAAAAATATAAAATGCACCTTTTTAAAACCGATAGTAAATCGAAGATACACAAGTTGACAGCCCTTCGATTTTAACTAAAAAAAATCCTTTTTATCAAAACATTTTATTCCATTACAATTTGTTGTAATTTAATCGATATATTTGGACAAAGATAAAAATCTATTGAATTTATCTTATGAATACTAAATTTTGATTTTTAAATACAAAACTGGAAAGACAAAACTGGAGGGAAAAAACTATAAAGAAAGGCATACACTCCAAGAAATAGATGTAGAAATGATTACATAATCACATACATAGCGACAATGATATAACTCGCTCTATTATAACTTCTTTTCATTGAAATAAGTCTAATTATGCAAAGAAAAATAATAATTTACAGACTTTTTCAGACATTCCCAGACATTTCAAATTTAAATCGCAGACATTTGAAAAAAATATCTGGCATCCCTGGCTCAGAGAGAGATGACCTCTTATAAATTTATTATTGCTGTTCGGGAAACGAAGCTGCATCAAACTAAACGTTAATTGATAAGGTTTTATTGAATTTCATTGATGCTTACGCTGCAAATTCTGCTGTGGGGAGAAAGGCTCAGTATAAGAGCTGTCACTTTTTTGAATATCAGTTTTGCTGGTTGATCAGCAATCTTGGTTTATTTATTTATTTATTTATTGTCGTCAATCATAAGTAGACCGTTTGTTACATTTTTTTTCCTAATTCTAGTTATAATCGAAGATATAAAATACACAATATTAGACTAAGCAGCGCCTGGTTCACAATATTCATATGGCGTGTTCTTCTTCAGCGTATAGCATTGAAGTATTGCTTCAATTTGGATTTTGTAATTGTAAATTCAATTGAATCGCTATGTAAATTGTAGGTAGCCATCATCTGATTCAGAGGTCCAAATTTAGCGTAGTTTGTGATTTGTGATAAAAATATTTCGATTGCGCAGTTGCCGGGAGGGTATGTAAAAATTTAATTTTGATAATAGCTCTGCTGAATCAATGCGATGCGAAACAATGCCATTAACAAACGAAATCCTTGCAAACTCTCGACGTTGTTTTAATGTTTGCATACTGATAAGCCTACAGCGAGCTTCATAGGGTGGGAGAGGAAATCTTTCCCAACCTAATTTACGTAATGCAAACAATAAAAACTGTTTTTGTACAGACTCTATTCGCTCTTCATGGATAACTGAAAAAGGTGACCAGACTACACTACAATATTCCAGTATTGACCTCACATAAGCAATGTATAATGTTTTAATTGTGTAAGGGTCGTTGAAACTATGACTAAAGCGTTTTATAAATGCCAGCATGTTATTAGCTCTGTTAATTATTGTATTGTAGTGGTCAATGAATGTTAGTTTCGAATCCAGCATAACTCCTAAATCACGAATTCTTATGCACTTTCCTACAGACTGATTTCCTAGAGTAATCATAATGTCAGGTATGTCTTGTTTTCTGCTAAATGCTATCGCATTACATTTTTGAACATTTAATTTTAAAAGGCTTTTGTTACACCAAGTATAGAAAATATGTATTTCTTCTTGAAATATCTTGTAATCTTCTTTGCTTCTTATTTCTAGGAAGAGCTTTATATCGTCGGCATATATTAAGACTTCTACAGTTTTAAGAATGAATGAAATATCGTTTACGAAAAGAATAAACAAAAGAGGGCCTCAGATGGGATCCTTGGGGGACACCTGAGGAAACTTGAATAGGATTTGATTTTCTTTCTTTA